>JAHWFP010128570.1:76005-86177 GCA_023313725.1 Lithobius niger | reverse complement strand
CCACACACACACAGAATAAAAAACACGCAACTAGCACGAAAACATTAGGGTGCGTTTACACAATGACTCGCCTTTGCATTCTCGCAGCTAGAAGGGAAAAATTATGTGAAATTCCAACATGAATTTCACACAATTCTCGCTTCTAGCTGCAAGAATGCAAAGGCGAGTCGTTGCATAAACCCGCCCTTAATCAAAAGCAGCGATGTTTTTTACAGCTTTGAGCAACATTTTTTGCGTGTAGACATTATTAACCTACGCCATCCTGTAAAAGCGTGCACTTTGCAGGCATTCAGTCACAGCCTGTGACTCACAGACTCCAATTAAGCCATGACTTAAATACTCGATCATAAAATAATTGGGGTCTAATAGGGCACTCGGTAACCAAGCATTTTTGGGATAGGTGTTGTATAGGACTTTTTGACTTGTTTTTACCCCCTTAGTATGCCCTGGAAGTTTGTCGGTTTTATTCTGAAACACCCTGTATGTATAGGCCTAGCACAATTCACGTAGGAACAATTAACGTAGCTTCTGATGAAGAGAATGAGGATAATCCGAAATCTAAATGGAACTGTTCACCTAAACAGGAACTTATAGACATAGCAGTCTCTCTGTATAAAGAGTAGGTAAGCCCTGCGAACAGTGAAGTCAAGATTACCAGTTTATTACACGCATACTTTCCAGAAATTCAAACAGGTGTGTTCTCACTTGAAGCTGGCGAATTACTTATACATCTGGCTCACAGTTTAGTAAATACATCTCCTGCTGGTATCATTCCTTTAATGTGTATTAATCTTAATCCTTATGATACACAGCTTGAGGCAGGATCAATTTTGGGCACATACACCACTGCGTTGATAGATTACGATGAGTGGAGACTTCCGTAGATTCAGTTGAAGCGGGATTACCGGGCTCAGAGTCCATCAAGATACCGCAACAGGCGCCGCAGGCTAAACAGGGAGAAAGCTCATCAGAAGAGGCGGCTAGGCTACTAGCTGACGCTTCCGAGCCTAAATATAAGGAGCAACTCGACGCAGAATGGAATGCACTGAAACATAAGTTTTCTATCCCAGATTTAAATGATAAACAAAGGGAGGAATTTTTAGAAATGCTTAGAACACATCAGAAATTCATTTTCTAAAAATGCTTTTGGCTGTGGCTGTTACCAGAACTATGAAATTTCGATAGATACAGGGGAAGCTGAACCAGTGCGCTTCAAGCTCTATCGAGTTCCCTTTTATCAGCGCAAATTACTTCATGAATTTTTAAATGAGATGGGAAAAACTGGGATCATAGCGGAAGATGAATCTGCACGGATGTCGCCTTGTCTGTTAATAAAGAGAAGGCTAACTGGTTATAGGGTCGTCGTTGGCCTTAGGGGCTTAAATTTGGTTGTAGAAGGTGTTTTAGTACCAATACCCTCTATGACTGAAAGTATGGCACATCTCAGTGACACCAAATTTTTCAGTCGCTTAGCTTTTAAGTTTGGGTTTTAACAGTTAAAACTAACTGAATCTTCTGTGCATAAGGTAGGATTTACAAGTCATAGACCTAGTTATTATTTCAAGAGGCTTTCAATGGGGCTTAAGACAGCTCCTGTGCATTTCCAATTCTGCGCACAGCAGATCTTCGCAGAGATTCTAGGGGCTTACTGCGCAGTATACCTTGACGATAGCTTATTAAGCTCTCCACATTTTAAAACTCACATCAGTCATGTAGATCGAGCGCTAGATCTTGTTGTACGTTCAGGAATGAAACTTTCGGCTGAAAAATCAATGAATTTTTGGTCGAAAATCAGTCAAATTTTTAGGGTTTATCATAGATGAAGAGGGCATTAAACCAGATAAGGAAAAAACTAGGGCTATGGAGCTCTACCCTGTACCTAAAACACCTAAAGAGGTGTGCCAGTTCATCGGGTGCATAATTTTTACAGGAGACACGTAAAATCGTTCGCTAAGCACTCAGCAGTTTTAACCAAACAACAACTTCTAGGAAAGTTCTAGGTATTATTTATTCTATTGACGCTTTTCACGTTTATTTTTTAGGTAAGACCTTCTTTTTGAGAACAGACCACCTCACTATTTGTTACCTGTACTGTGCTTCCTCTTTACCCCCTAAATTGGAAAGATTTTTGTTAAATTTAAGGGAGTATGACTTTGTATTACGTCACAAACCACGTAGGCTACTCGCTGTCTCTGATGCACTCAGTGATAGGTATCATGATAGAATCGAGATACCTATCACTGTGTTGGGCAGTCAATACCCTGACTGGATGAGACAGCACCTAGCGGCAGAACAGAGAAGTGATCCTTATTTTGGTGAGATCTTGCATCGTCTCGCAGATCGCTCAGCAGAAGATTTAATAGACGCATTTAATAAGCGTAATATTTTCTTCAAGGATTATGACGGTATTCTATATAGGATTAGGTTAGCTGAACCAAAGCAGGGCGGAATGGAAAATTTAGCTCAAATGTGTATTCCACGCTCATTAGTGAATTTTTGCATTCGCGATTACCATTCAGCCCCTGTGGCGGGACATTTAGGCAGGCAAAGAACTTATGAACTAATAAGCCTTCACTGTTATTGGCCAAAGATGCTAGATGGTTTCGCAGATTATGTAAAGACTAGTTGTGCCCGTGCGCATGCTGCAGACGCATGCCCAGTGCGCATGCTGCGCCCCCCCGGCCCCCCCCGCCTCCCTCCAGGTGTTTGGTCTTTGGTTTTAAATTATTTATCAAACCAAAGACCGAACATGTGAATGGTTCCCACATAATATATGCCCTCTCCCCCAAAATTACTTTAACCCCCAATCCCCACACTCCTGCCTCCTCCCCCCATACACGCTTGCCCGCCTCCCCCTCCCCGAAAACGTCGCCCCGCGACATTCTCCCTTTGGTGCAGCCCCGAAAAATTTGCTGGTGTGTGTTTGACTGAAGGCTAAAAAAACCGTATCACTGAGAAAGCCAGCATTCAGTAAGCAAGTAATCCCATGTTTAAGTTAATCCTTTGAAACAAATATGCAAAATATAGGCTTTATGCAAGCTCTGTTGAAATGTGGAACAAACTTGAGGAGGAGAAGGCTATTCGTGGTGGAACGCCGGCAGCTCTTTTCAAGTTTTACCGTCAAAAAACAAATACAACGCGCTCACTACCGCCTTTAAAGATCAATAACAGTTTTGTGACTGAAAACCTTGCGAAGGCAGATGTTTTTCGTAAAATTTTTTCCTCAAATGTTATTGAGGACGATGGAAGTACTTCTTTGCCCATACCCCAGAACACTAACCATATTGAAAATTGCTCTAGCGTTTGCTTCACTGAAATCAAAGTTTTACAAGCTATACAAAAAATGAAAACAAGCCGTTCGTGTGGTCCAGACGGTTTTTCTTCTTTCCTGCTCAAACAAATTGTTTCGGAAATTAGCTATCCCTTGTCCATGTTGTTTACTCTATCTTTTGAACAGAGAAAACTTCCATCTTGTTGGAGCAGAGCAATTGTGGTCCCGGTCTTTAAGAAGGGTTCCCCCTCCGACCCATTCAATTATCGACCTATTTCCTTGACATGTGTTGCCTGTAAGGTAATGGAGTCCATCATTCGAGACACACTCTTCGGTTATTTGAAGAAATTTGCCATTATTCGACAGGACCAGTTTGGTTTTCTTCCTGGTAGGTCCACTACACATCAGCTGCTGACAGTGCTTGATCGTTGGACCAGTGCACTGGATGCAGGGGCACCATGTGACAATATTTACTTTGATTTCAAAAAGGCCTTTGAGTCCGTTATTCACCGCAAGCTTCTATTAAAGCTAAGTGGGTGTGGTATCACCGGGCCACTGTGGGCCTGGCTTGCTGCCTTCCTAAATAACCGTTACCAAAAGGTAATTGAAGAAAAATCACTTTCTACTGAGGCACTGGTCCCTTGTGGGGTTCCGCAGAGGTCAGTTCTTGGACCTGTTCTATTTGTGATCTATATAAATGACCTCTATTTTGATAATTCGTGTTGTTTTGGTTTCAAGTTTGCTGATGATGTAAAGATTGGTGTAGAAAACATTTCTCCTTCACAGTCTATTGAACTGGAAATGGAAATTGCAAATGTCGTCAGTTGGTCGTCGTGTTGGCAGTTGCCACTATCCATCCAAAAGTGTCAGTCCTTCCATGTGGGCACACAAAATCTAAATTTAAACTATTACTTGGCTACTGAAGCCCTACCTTCCGTTTCGGAGATTAGAGACCTAGGCGTGTGGTTCTCACAGGACTTAAAATCGTCCTTGCATTGCCATAAGGTTAGTGCTTTGGCATTTCGCCGTCTGGCAGTTGTGAATAGGTGTTTTATGTCGGGAAATTCAGCGACTAAATGTTGGGCCTTCCGTGTTTTCGTGCGCCCCTTATTGGAATATGCGACTCCAGTTTGGTCCCCTTATTTGGCTGGGGAGATTGATCATATTGAGTCGGTCCAGCGTAAATTTACTCGGAGTTTGCCGGGTCTCCGTAGGGTAAACCATCTTGTACGCCTTTCCAGAGTGGGTTTAGAACTGCTCGAGTTGCGCAGACTTCGTTTTGATTTAATTTTGACGTACAAAATACTACATGGGTTAATTGACGTTGATTTACCATTTTTCGAACCGGCACCACGCGTTTATTGTACTCGGGGCCATGCTTGGAGACTAGCGGTTCAGGGATCACGTCTTGATTGTCGAAAATATTTCTTTGCTGTGCGAGTTGTCCCTGTTTGGAATGCCCTTAGTTCCGAGACGGTTTGCATGCCCACGGAGAGTGGCTTCCGTAGACTGCTACTCACAGAAAACTTGCAGGCATTTCTCAAACGCCCACTTTAAGATCTACTTTTACCTCCCCCTCATTTTAGGTACGGTATCAGTGGCTCTCAACCCTTCTGGACAACTTCCACACATTGTGGAAATTTGTATTTTTTTAAATTTCAAACCGTCCTGCCACGCTACATTGCAGGTTGGCTCCAGGTTTTTTTTAGTATTATTATTATATACATTTTTTAAAAATTGTAAATAGTTCTAGTTTTACTTCCCACTTTAGTTTTTAACTTTCACTACACCAGTTTCATGTATTTCATTGTTTTATTATTTTTATTATCGTTATGAAGATTGACAATTGGTCTTAGCCAAGCTATAAATTACGAAGCATTATTTTATTATTTTTTAAAGAAACATTGGCAACGTTACCCGGCTTTTCCCCTCACTTGTCCCTCACGTTTTTTTTTTTTTTAGTTTTAACATCGGACGGCAGTCAGTGACCACCCGGTCCTTGTCGCTCCGGTTGCATTTGCAACAAACCTATATTATTATTATTATTAAATATCACTTCGGTAGCGCGCATTGAACGCCACACACACTTGCCCTGGCACCCTCTCCCGCACCCCCCGAAAACGCCGCCCCGTGACATTTCCCCTTTGGTGAACCCCCGGAAAAGTCGCATGCGTATGTTTGACTGAAGGCTAAAAAAAGCCCTGCGAAATTCAGCATTCAGTAAGCAAGTAACCCGATGTGTAAGTTAATCCTTTGAAACAATTCACCTCGGTACCATGCATGGCAACATTGTTGCAAGCAACGATTGTTGCCACCCACTTAAAAACAATTCAACTCCTTTCTGGAAGTGAACATTTAGGAAATAAATGCGCCTTTCCATCGTATCAGGCTGCCAATTTCGAGCCTCGAAATTAAGAACCAATCGTCGTTTGGTTTAAAGTTGTCTGGTTTAGTAGACACGGGTTGTTTTTTTTTTTAGCTCAAACGCCGACAATGTCCCAGTCCACGCGACTAAAACTTTGTTGGCCGCTTTGGTACCACAACAATACCAAAAAACGAACCAAAAAAACGGTGCGGCAGGTCTGGTAAGTAGCTCCATCTCTTCGAAGACTTTAGAAAAAGTGTTATAACCCGAACTTGTAGTCCAAGGCAATCAATAGATGGCAACATGGCAGGTTTGGTAAGTGGCGCCATCTGTTCGAAGACGTTGGAAAAGTGTCCCAACTAGTAGGTGTGAACGCAATGCTAAAAAAAGTTGCGAGTTACATGGAATGTAAAAGTTTGGCCACCAGCTGAAATTTGTTAGTTAGGTGGTGTTATTCAATACTAGAAGGGGGGCCAACTTGGCAGGCCGCCATACTGGCCGCCATCTAGGAAAATGGCGGCCGGAAATGAGTTTTTTTTTATTTATCTCAAGAACAGTAACTCCAATCAAAAAACTTAGAATTGCAAAATTGTTTAGAACAACGTTCTGCGCAAAACATATTTCCATCAACTTTTTCGTGGAGACAACGGTTAAGGAGAAAAATCAGAATAAAACTATTATATACCTTTTGCAGGCAATGTGATAAGCATACATATTACTACATTCTACTCTATAACGTTTGACCTAATACAGATAAACGAATGAGGATTAAAGCGTTCGAAAGGTGCGATTAATACCTTTCGAAGGCTCTAAATTGCATTCATGTATCTTTATTAGATCAAACGTTACAGATTGAAATGCAATACAGTATATGTTTACTACAGCCGTGTGCCTTTCACGTATACTATAAAGTTCGACCCTGTAAAATTTTACCAAATATAGATACTTGAATGCAATTTGAATCGACTGAAAGGTATTAACCACCCACTTTGAACCCCTCCCCCCAGCTCTCGACGTGCCATTAAGCTTCAATTCACCCCCCGTTTTGAACGCTTCAAATCCCACAGTGAAACTATGTTATATTGGACGATTGGTCACAGACTCAAGAGGAAAACTATATTTTCAGGTTAAATGTTAATTTAATATTTTTCTCAAATGCCGGTGTTGAATGTGGCTCTTATTTAATAAAATCATTAATTAATTATCTAATTAATCAAATACTTTCTTCCTTTATAATATTAACACCATGGACTAAGGACTGTGCATAATTCCAACACACTGTGCATAATCCACAACGCACGCTGCAGTACTTCCAATTCTAACACACCTATTATTGAGGAAACATACAAAAACTTCTTAGAAGACTGGGGGCATTTTCACACAGCTGGCATTGATGTCCATGTAGAGCTAACAATAGTATAAGCAATGGTCGATAATGTAGTGGCTAAGGAGTCTAAATGGCATAAATACTGCAAGCGGGATCTCCGTCAGGACAGACTACAATGTACATTAAAGCAATCACAGGTGGCGGCTACTGTGGTTGTCTATTCGAGTAAAGATAGTGTTGCTTCTATTAGTCAAAGACTCCAAGGATAAGTCCCATACTAAAGCCCTCGGACAACTGTCTGTTCTGCATGAAAAAAGAAGGAATTACAAATATTCTGCAATCCTTCCAGAAACTGGAGCTTAATAAAAAACTAAAGAAGAAAAAAGTGCTCCTCCGTGCTATTCCAGTGTTTTGACTTGGCTTTCTACTGGAGATCTGGTAGCAAATGAATTGAAATACCATATAAACTGTTTCATCTATTTCTACCACTTCTCTAAAAATGTCGTAGCGCTTACTTTGAAATACGGGAATCATCTTCGTAGCACAGTATACGCACAATTTCAAAATAAATAAAGATATCAGCACCAATATCTTCTGCAAATTTTCGACTATCAATACTCTGGGCATTTTGGGACTCAGACGACAGTCTTCATCAGGCAAAATCAGGAAAAAAAAATCAATCCACTGTTGTCTGTCGTCTGAGCCCCAACATCTCCAGGGTATCGTCAGTCGAAAATTTGCAGAAGATATTGGTGCTGATATCGTTATTTATTTTGAAATTGTACGTATACTGTGCTACGAAGTTCGATTCACTTAATGGGAAAAGCTATGATCCTGAAGATAACCGTAGGGCTTCGTCCAATGAGATGAATAGGATGAGATAGATGAGAGTTAGCAAGGTATTTCAATTCATTTGCTACTAGACCTCTTAGTAGAAAGCCGAGTCAAAACACTGGAATCATTACAGAGGAGCACTTTTTTCTTAAGTTTTTTATTAAGCTTCAGTTTCTGGAAGGATTGCAGAATATTTATAATTCCACCTGTTTTCATGCAGAACAGACAATTGTCCGATGCCTTTAGTATAGGGCTTCTCCTTGTAGTCTTTGACTTAAAAACCGTTACTGGAAGTACTTTGAAACTCTTGATTAACATTCGTAAAAAGTTCGAAACTCGAGTCGTTGACTTAATGGAAGCAACACTATCTTTACTCGAATAGACAACCACAGTAGCCGCCACCTGTGATTGCTTTAGTTTACGTTGTAGTCTGTCCTGACGGAGCTCCTGCCTGCAGTATTTATACCATTTAGATTCCTTGGCCACTACATTATCGACCATTGCTTATACTATTGTCAGATCTACATGCACATCAATGCCAGCTGTGCGAAAATGCTCCCAGTCTTCTAAGAAGTTTTTGTATGTTTCCTCAATAATAGGTGTGTTGGAATTGGAAGTACCGCAACGTGTGTTGTGGATTATGCACAATGTGTTGGAATTATGCACAGTCCTTAGTCCATTGCGTTAATACTGTAAAGGAAGAAAGTATTTGTTTAATTAAATAAGAGCCACGTTCAACACCGGCATTTGAGAAAAAATACTAAATTAACATTTATCCCAAAAATATAGTCTTCTTCTTGGTTCTGTGACCAATCGTCCAATATAACAGTTTCATGTGTGGGGTTTGAAGCGTTAAAGGGGGGGGAGGACGATTGAAGCTTAATGGCGCGTCGAGAACTGGGGGGGGGGGGTCAAAATGGGTGGTTAATACCTTTCAAACTGCATTCAAGTATCTATATTTGGTAAAATTTTTACAGCATAAAACGTAATAGTACGTGAGTGGCACACTTACGTGGCTGTAGTAAACATATACTGTATTACGTTTTAATCTGTAAAGTTTGATCTAGTAAAGATACATGAATGCGATTTAGAGCTTTCGAAAGGTATTAATTCCACCTTTCGAACGCTTTAATCCTCATTCGTTTATCTGCATTAGGTCAAACGTTATAGAGTCGAATGTAGTACCATGTATGCCTGTCACACTGCCCGCAAACGGTATATAATAGTTTTATTCTGATTTTTCTCCTTAACCGTTGCCTCCACGAAAAAGTTGATGGGAATATGTTTTGTGCAGAATGTTGTTCTGAACAATTTTGCAATTCTAAGTTTTTTTTATTGGAGTTACAATTCTTGAGATAAATAAAAAAAACTGTTTTCCGGCCGCCATTTTCCAAGATGGTGGCCAGTATGGCGGCCTGCCAAGTTGGCCCCCCTTCTAGTATTAAATAACACTACCTGACTAACAAATTTCAGCAGGGGGCCAAACTTTTACATTCCATGTAACTCCCAGCATGGCAGTCACACGTACTAAACCCAAATTTGAAGGCGAATCCCGTCAACAGATGGCACTCCAGGGTGGGGTACTTGATTGTACGACGGAATGGCATGGCCGGTGACTTGGCCTCCTGCTCCGTATTATATATGTAGATGTGCCAAGTATGCCGAGTTTATATGAGACCTAATAAACCATGCACAGCTAAGATAGGGGGTACACGCAGATACAAAGGCCAGTCAGTCTATTCATGGAACCTTGACTTGATAGATCCACTCAACACTAGCGATGCAGGAAATTCTTACATACAATGATTGACGATTTCAATAGAACGTCATTGCAGTAGGAATTCCAAAGAAAGCAGAAACTGTTGTGCATAAAGTATTTACAAGGCTTATTGCAGTGTTTAGCTGCCCTAATATTATAAGAAGTGACAACGGCTCAGAAATGGTCAATAATATAATGACTTGATTAACTAATTTGTGTAATAGACCAGTCAAATTTGGAAAAATAAAGGAAAATATTTAAACAGAGGTGAAACTTTGCAGAGATCATCTGGAAGTGGTGGTAATTAACATAATAAAAGTCCCCTACGATCCTGTATGAGCTTTTGCCACCATCTTTGAAAATGGCTGACAAAATGGCTGTCATAGTTTTGACGGTATGTACATTTTAAATTACCAGGTTTACGAGAAAATATATTAAGACCAAAATAAAAGATAATTAAATTTTCAACAAATAATGTTCCTACTGATTTTTGTATTGGAGCAACGGTTTCTGCGATACTTTGAGTTTTAATATGCTATGTCAGTAATGATGTCGTACAAAACACGATGGAAAGAGGTTGCTTCAACGTAAACATACCAAGAAACAAAATATAAAT
>JAHWFP010128570.1:50950-63707 GCA_023313725.1 Lithobius niger | reverse complement strand
TGGGACTAGTTTTGTTTCACCAAAAATTACTTACAAATGAACAATTTCATTGGTGCCACTCTCTGATGTGTGGCGTATAATGTTGATGACGTCATCAAGATGGCCGCCATCCTAACTCATGAAATCGTCAATATCTTCACTAATTATGGACGGATTTTGATTTTGTAGGGCTCGTTGGAAAGATAATTTTTATACCGAAACAAAACATTGGTATAATACATAGTCTAAAATCAGTAGTGTCTGTGATATTTCGACATTTATGCGAAAAATTCCCGATCACGTAACTGAAGTCATTCCTGTACTCCTAATTTTAATGCAATTTTCGTAAAAAATCATTGGCACTGGTATTGTTACTTCAGAAAATTAGGGTAATCATTTTCATGGTGCTACTCTGTGATACGTGTTGTAAAATAATGACATCATCAGCAAGATGGCAGGCATCAAGATGGCTACTATGAAAATTCATAAAAAGATATATAGCACTCAACTCAGGTCATAACTCATCAAATTGTAAACAGTATCATCGTCATTTAGGGATGAATTTTTATTTCTGTATATAGGGCTGTTTGGAGTGATAGTTTGAAGGCCAAAACAAAATTGCCGTGTAATATTTACGCATCAATAGCTCCTGTGATATTTCGACCTTCATGCCAAAACACGCAGTTGCATCATTATGATAATACAAATGTTAACTTTATTTTAATGTATTAAAGCTGAAGGGGTTTTCTTTAATTAAACTCAAAAATGGGTAAGGTGTTTTTTTAATTAATAATTGTGAACATCATCATCTTCACTGCAATAATCTTCATTTTTGGAGTCTGGTAGGTCCTGTATAGTGTTTTTATCATTGTTATCACATAGATCGACGTTATAGCCACTCTTACACATTTCAGTACATAGTAGGTTGTTTGCTAAACATGCACATGTAGCACTGCATCTATTCTTTATGCATGAACATTGAACAGCTGCAGAATAGAATCTGGAGCACATGACATTTCACACAGAAAGGGAGCTATTTCTCTATTCTCCGTGTTCCAGTGGCAGATGGTAAATCTTGGGTAGGAATCCTTTGGTTATGACGGAGAGAACTACCGGATCGGTAGTGATTGTTTCCCAGTTTTTCACAAAAAACTGTAAGCGACCTCCCACAGGTTGTGGGAAGGGCGCAATGTCAATAGTTGGGGCGGCTACAGTTCCGTGGTCCTGGGGAAGCGTAGCATTGTCGTCTATCTGGAATGGCTGCCTTACCAGGGAATCGACGTCGTCCCCGTCCTGGTTGTTTGAACGAAAGGGCGATATAGACTTGCCAAGCATGGCTGGATGTATGTCATTCGGTTTTGATCCGGAAGGATCGTCCTTATAAGATCCAGAGTGTGAGTCTTTAGAGGGATGAAGTCGCTTGCCATGGCGAGATCGAAAGGGCCGAGGTTTGTGGGAGACGTCTAATTGAGGCGCAAGTTTAGGAATCAGTCCACGGACGAGGGTGTCCGATTCGTGGATCAGGAGATTGTGGAGCATGGAACGAGTGGAATCGTGCAGATTAGGGTAAATGTTGAGAGCAATTTCTCGGAGTAGGATTGTGGAGTTGAACAAAGCCCTGGTGAACCAGTTCATCGAGTGGTAAGTGGCAAAGCATGCCTTGCGGAATACCTGGTTGATAAGAAATGCTAGCTGTTTTGTGTTGGCCAGTGGGGAATCCGTGTTTAAGTGTTCACACAAGGCATTAGCTGCCGTGTTTAAGACATCTGCTTGTGAGGCGGCTCGGAGACCAAGCCACAAGAGATGGTCGTTGTTACTAAGTAGAAAAACTGGAACCGCACCACGCCTCGGGAGGAACAGGGCGGAACCGAAATCCATCTTGGTTTCTGCGGTCAGGAATTCGGACTGAGGGTAGGTATCGAAATTACGTGGATTAGTGGTGCCTTCCCCCGAGGGCCGAAAGAAAGATGCTTCCTTTCCGGGCCTGGGAGGCGGAGTCTCGACGTCTAATTCCAAGGGGGAACCGTTACCAAGGAGTAAACTTCCATTCCGAAGTAAGGTGGTGAGCAATGTCGTAGATTGACCAAGAAGTGGTGGCTGGTATGGTGGTTGGTCTCGTAGGCCGAACCCAAGGCCCGTGGAAAGTCCGCAGTTCTTGCAAGACAAGCTGGAAACGGGAGTAGGTTTGTATAGGAAACAGTCTGGAATAATGGTTTCCACTGTCTTGAGTAATCTGGAAGCGGGATGTCGGCAGGGTCCAGATCCCATGGGAAGCCAGGATCCGGACTACCATGGTTTGGAGAGTGGTCGGAACGGTAGGAGGACCGGTCATCTTCTTCATGAGAGAAACGGTAATCTGCAGGCTGAGGATCGGGCATGCCGAGTTGAGACGCCGGCGGAACCGGTATAGGGACTGGGTCAGATCGGCGAGAGGGACCAGGAGTGAGTTCCACGAGCCGGAGCCGTTTCGTGGTAGACGCAACCCAAGAGTGGGTATAGGCAGAGGGAGCCGGAGGACCGGAAGATGACTTGCGCTTGAAATTCAGGATCGCAGAATCCATGAGGGAATGAACTTGTTCCCAAGAAAGCTGTGTTGCAGACAAGGCTGACAGGGACGGAGCGTAGTGCTGAGAGGAGCGGAAAGATAGATCCAGAGGGCGCAGGAGTGGTGAAGCAGCTTCTTTGGTAGCAAGTTTGCGAGCCTTAGCTTGAAGTTTCAGTTTAGAGTAAAGGTTTTTTACTCGTTGAAGTTCCAAGGAGAAGGACCTGGGGTCCGAGTCCCACGGAGGCTATCCGCATGGGATCGGAGAGGTGGTAGAGGTATTGCTAGGGAAACCGCCGAGACTGTAACGGCAGAGAGATGTACCGGAACGGTAGGGCGGTGCGGACTCTGGCTGGAGTCCAGGAGTACAATACAGTCCCCCGGATCGAGGGATTCCAAGGCTGGTACAGGTGAGGTAGGCGCGGATGGAACCATCGGTTCCCGAGGCGCGCCCTTAGCACGAGGCATAGCAGGAACCAGGAATCAGGAATCGAAGTCTTCGGTAACAGCACAACCTTGTTCGGATGAGAGTAGAGAAGAAAAGATGAGTCGGTTCGCTTCGCTCAGGCTTTTATATGATGGAGGTTCCACAGTAACGTGCGCAGAGGGTAGCGGGTCAGAGAAATCTTCGATTGTTCTCTAATTGAAACAGCATTATGAGAAGGAGAATGTTAAAAATAAGGTAATGGATATTTTCATGGCAACAAGAAAAATGTTTTTAAGCTAAAGCAGTGGCCAGGTTAATCTGATGAGTTGATGACTAGCGCCCTTACCAACATAGCTAATGGGGGATTGTTAACACAGCCATGCTAATTTTAGCTATTATAGTTGGCAATACATTCAATGGGATCCATATTCAATGGGATTCCATTGAATGGATCAATGGGATCCATAATGCAAAGCGGGCATTCATTTTGTTTTTTCGAGTGCGGGATTATAAATAAATAAATAATTAAGTGCAGGAGTCACATAACACCATCTTGTAACAACATATTGAATGCCATCCATTGGACCAATAGCCTCGCTACAAGGCTTTAGTCAAATAAAATAATTTATTACTAACAAGACAAGGCAGAAAAGCCTCTTAACAGGTGTTAGCTAGAAGAAAACCTACCAGATAAAATAAATTTTAATTAACAACCTGTCCGTACATAAGCAACCAGGAGTAAGCCACTATTACTTTTCTTTTATTTCTTCCCAGTTTCATTTTAGAAATTATCTAAAATGACTAGCTAATTGACTAAAAGGTTGTTTCCACGACAACACCAGATTTGTTATTTTGTATTCAGAGTCCATTTGCTGATTTTTGGCCTAACCTAAAAAAACTGTCTGCACAAAATGTTATTGCGCAGAGATGTTTTACAATATGTCCCTACTCCAAAACATAATGATGCCCCTTTGGCACCCTCGAGGAATTAAAGATGGCGTCCAAATGGCGACAACAAAACGGTTTTTTTACTTCTAGCGTCTAAACCGTTCATCCGATTGAAAATTAACCGCAACCAATTATGTTTAGAATAAAATTTCCTTCAAAAAAGGTTCTATTCATATTTTTGGTAAAATTAATCCTTCTTGCCAAAATTCGTTATTTAAGTTATTTTAGGCCGTTAATGCATGTTACATAAAATTCCTGACTTTAAACAGCTGCAGTACCCGTTCTAATTCGGATAAATGGGCGAGATTAGGCTTAGCTGAAAGATAAAGATGTATATTTTCCAACAAGGGTAATTACAGCAATTTATTTTAATTAGGAGCTAAGCTACGGCAATTTACATACGTTGTAGCACTGCGCATTTCGCTCTATTTTACTAAATGTTCCATCTTTAAACTGCTGCACCACCTGTTCTAATTGGGATAAATGGACGTGATTAGGCTTAGATGAAAGATGAAGATGTATATTTTACAACAAGGGTAATTAAAACGATTTATATTAATTAGGAGCTAAGCTATGACAGTTTACCTACGTTATAGCGCTGTGTTTTTCGCTGTAATTTACCACAAGTTCTATCTTTAAACAGTTGCAGTACCCGTTCTAAGTCAGATTACTGGACGTGATTAGGTTTAAATGAAAGATGAAGATGTATAATTTCCAACACGGTAAATTAAAACGATATGTATTAATTAGGAGCTAAGCTACAACAGTTTACCTATATTGTAGCGTTGTGGTTTTCATCCTATTTTACCACAAGTTCCATCTTTAAACTGCTGCACCACCTGTACTAATTCGGATAAATGGACGTGATTAGGCTTAGACTAATTCCAACAAGGGTAATAAATATGATATATATCAATTAGGAGCTAAGCTACGAGTTTTTCTACAGTGTAACGCTGTGCGTTTTGTGCTATTTTACTACAAGTTCCATCTTTAAACTGCCGTAGCTTAGCTTCTAATTAATATATATAGTTTTAATTGCCCTTGTTCGAAAATGTACATCTTCATCTTTCATCTAAGCCTAATCATGTTCATTTATCTGAATTAGAACAGGTGGTGCAGCAGTTTAAAGATGGAACTTGTGATAAATTACAGCGAAAAGCACAGCGCTACAACGTACGTAAACTGTCGTAGCTTAGCTCCTAATTAGTATAAATCATTTTAATTACCCTTGCTGGAAAATATACATCTTCATCTTTCATCTAAGCCTAATCACGTCCATTTATCTGAATTAGAATGGGTACTGCAGCTGTTTAAAGTCAGGAATTGTATATGTAACGTGTTAATGGCCTAAAATAACTTAAAGAACGAATTTCGACAAGAAGGATTAATTTTGCCAAAATTATGAATAAAACCTTTTTGAAGGAAATTTTATTCCAAACATAATTGGTAACCGGTTAATTTTCAATTGGATGAAAGGTTTAGACGCTAGAAGTAAAAAACCGTTTTGTTGTCGCCATTTTGGACGCCATCTTTAATTTCCTAAGGGTGCCAAAGTAGCATCATCATGTTTTGGAGTAGGGGCATATTGTAGAACATCTCTGCGCAAAAACATTTTGTGCAGACTATTCGCATCCTACTGCACAGCCTCCATCATATAAATACTCGATCAGTGCGGCTGTGCTCATCTTTTCGAGCATCTATAGTGCCCAGATGGTGACAAGAGGGGAAGAGGGTGGGATGAAGGTAATGTATATTTTCAATAGGCAATAGAAACCAAAATCAACCAGGTAATACTGGTATTTTGGAGTTTATTGTTGCCGTCTAAATATTCATTACCTATTTTAAAGCAGTCCACAGACTTTGTCAAGGCGGCAGGCGCCGTCCGACAAAGCCCCCTCAGGGTAGCGAGCGGTTCCTCACACAGAATAATCCAGATGTGCGAGGGATCAAAGTACTAGTCGGGCAGCAACAAAAGGCTCGATTCGGTACAATCCGACCGCCTGACGGGACATATCCCGAAGGTCAAGTGAAGTGAAGACTGAAGGACTACGCCAGGAGGCTGCCTCCATGATTTCGGAGACGGGAATGTTGCTGTAATGTGCCCAGGAAGTGGAGAAGGCGCTCAGTTCATAAGCTGTGACACGAATACCTTCTTCTGTACAGTTGATGTTGAGGTCATCGCATGCTTGCACAATGACGGTTTTAAGCCAAGTGGCAATCATCCGGGGTGAAGTAGCTTCGGCTTTATTAGAGAATGAAAGGAACAACTGAGATTGTCCACGTCTATGGGTTTAGATGCTTTGAGGTAAAAACTAAGAGCTTGGACGGGGCAAAGGGCCCGTTTCTTGGTTATCTCCAAGAATTTTCGAAAGTGAAGGAATGATGAAGGGTCTTGTTCGATCCTCAGGTCTCTGCGTTTTAGCTCGGAACGTCGCTCTAGGAGTCAGAATCACACCAGAATAGTTGTCTAGAAAAAATCAGTCTGAGGCTGTGGCAGAGAGGGCTTGTAATTCGGTGCATCTCAGGCAGGCAGATAGGGCGACAAGAAAGACTGTTTTTCGAGAGAATTGACTGAGTGAGCACGAGGTCATGGGCTCCTAAGGCGGAGCAAGGAGAGCGGAGAGCACAATGGAGAGGTCCCAATTCAGAAACTGCTTCGGTTCACGAGGTCTGTCATTTTGAATGAATGGATCAAGTAGGACATGCGATAATCATCGAGGAGGTGGACGTGTTTGTGTCCTGTAGCTTTGAAAACTGCATTCAAGGCGGATCGGTAAACAAGGATTGTGCAACCATGTAAACCGCTGTCAAATAAGGATATTAAGAAGCGGAGGAGTTCGGGGATAGGTGAAGTGATAGGATCAATCTGTTTCGTGATACACCAACGAAACCATCGCTGCCAATGGCTACCGTATGGGACGGCTCGGGAGGCGATGCGACGGGCTTCATCCTCAAAAACTCCCATTGCTCGGAGGAGTTGGATGATTACAGCCACATGTGTAGACGCAGTGCTCGCGGATTGGGGTGTAGGATCGATCCCCTGCACTGGGAGAGTTGATCCGGGTGGATAGGGAGGCGGCGTGGTGTGTCGATGAGGAGGCTGAGGAGTGTTGGAAACCAGGCCGCAACTGGCAGTCTGGGGCTATCAGCAGGAAACATCATGGGGATGAAGCAATCTTGCGGAGGACCAGTGGTAGTCGAGGAAGTGGAAAGGCGTAAGCAAAGAGGTGATCCCAGTTCATGGTGAGGGCGTCTACGGCCCCGGCTTGAGGATCCGGTAGCGAACTGACTAAATGGGGAAGTCTAGCATTGAACCTTGTGGTGAATAGGTCTAGCATGGAGCAACCCCAAAGGTGGAAGAGATCGTTGCAGATTGAGGAGTGCAGGGTTCATTCGCTGGTCAGCTGCTTGTGCCTGGAGAGGGAGCCGGCAACAACATTCAGGTTGCCGGGGATGTGGAATGGAAGAAGGCAGACCTGGATCTGGATGCAGAGTTGAAACATTTTGGACGTAATCTGGTGGAGGGATAGGGAGCGTGTCACCCCCTCCCTTCCGGCGGTATGCAATGGCAGTGGTGTTGTCGATGTGTACTTGGACTATTTGCCCTGCTAAATGATGTTGAAAATGTCGTAGCCCGAGGAAGACGGCTCGTAGTTCCAGAATGTTAATATGATCGGGAGGGCCGGGCTCCCACTTGCCGGAGACGGTCATGTTGTTGACATGAGCCCACATCCTGTCAAGGAAGCGTCTGTGAACAGGTGGATCTGAGGCAGAGGCTCGTAAAGCGGGACTGTGACCGTGAGATTCAGGATGTCCAGCCACCCGTTTAGTGTCGTAAGAGGTTAGGATGGGCTAAGGATCCGAGCCGGTAGATGGAGCACGGATTGGGGATCACCCCATTCATGCAGTCGGTAATGGTGTAATGGTCTGGCCATCCACCTGCCGTAGGGGACAAGGTCTGCAAAGGAGTCGATGATCCCTATAATGGAGGCTAGGTCCCGAAACGTGTGATAATTTAGACGGAGAAAGGAGCGTGCTGCAGAGAGGTGGTTCTTGATTCGCTTTGGGGAAGGCATGACTGCGGATCGCTTGAGATCGATGAATACCCCTAGGAACGTGAATTGTTGAGCGGGCTGCAGACGGGACTTGTGGAAGTTGATGCCCAGTCCTAGGTTGTGCAAAAGAGACACAACGACGGATCGGTTGGTGCAAAGGACGGAAGGATCGTGATGTGGAAGAAGACAGTTGTCGAGAATGGCAAGAATGCGGATGCCCTGTTGGTGTAAATGGCTAACACAGGTCGAAGGATCAAGGTAAAAATGCGTGGGGGAGCGTTTGGTCCGAACGGGAGGCAAAGGAATTCGTAGACAGATCCGTCGAAAATGAAACGAAAAAAGTGCTGGACAGAGGCATGAAGCGGGATGTTTAGATAGATAAGTGTCCACTAAGTTTTGGAGCAACGAGTGCGGATCGATGCAGTTGCTTCCATCTGGAAATGAGGATTGTGAATGTATTGATTGAGTGGTTCAGGTTGAATATTAGCCGGGAGCCTCCTGATTTCTTTTGACAAAGGAAGATGCTGCTGTAAAACCCCGGTCTGATGGGGTATTATACTATGTGGATCGCTCTCTTTGTGAGAAGTGTTGTCATCTCTTCGCGGAGTGGGGCTGAGGGTATACTTTCCATTTCCCATGGTGGACTTCGCAATGGTGGAGAGCAGAGAAACTTTGGGAGGAACCCACTGTGGATAATTGAGAGGATCACAGAATCGGAGGTAATGGTTTGCCAGGTTCTGACATAGAAGCGTAGGCGCCCTCCCCCCATGACCTGTGGGGGAGGAGGCTTGTCAATAATGACATTTTCCTTTGGAACGTGGATGGGCAGAGGATCGATATTGTCTCTTATCTGGAGTGAAGGATCAGCCCAGGGACCGTCCGCGGCCCTGGGCTTGTGATGGAAAGGGCGAGCAGGAGCGAGGTACAGAAGGAGGACCGGCTTCCTGAGATCTAGGTGCACTCCAATCCTCTTTCGGGGGATCGGTGCGAGTGTTAGAGGTGGATCGTTGGCGTTGAAACTAGCGAGGCTTTGGACGAGGCTTGCGGGAGATGTAGAGGTGAGGCGCCAATTTTGGGATCATTCCACGAAACAGTGATTCTGATTCGTGGATCGGCTGATTCCGAAGAACGTGGCGTGTTGAATCGTGTAGGTTCGAAGTTGTATTGTGAGCGATTTCTCTTAGCAGTAGTGTAGAGTTGAATAAGGTTCGAGTGATAAGTCGTAAAGCATCCTTTACGAAAGACTTGGTTGATTAAGAAGGCTAACTTACGTGTGTCATCCCGAGGAGGATCGGCGTATAAGCGTTCACAGAGGGCATTAGCAGCCATACTTACGAAGCTGCTGACATCGGCTTGCGAAGCGGCACGTAAGCCGAGACGAAGAAGGCGATCATTATCGTGGAGTACGTACACAGGAACGGCGGCTCGGTGAGGCAAGAATAGAGCTGATCCAAAATCTAACTTAGTATCGTCTGTGAGGAACTCGGATTGCGGGTAGGTATCAAAGTTCCTTGGGTTAGCCGTACCTTCACCAATCGGACGAAAGAAGAAGTTTTCACGCCCAAGTTGAGGGGGTGGAGGATCCTTGTCTAATTCCAATGGCGATCCGTTGCCAAGGAGGATCCCTCCAGTCCGGAGGAGCGTAGTGAGTAGGGTAGTGGATTGGCCAAGGAGCGGAGGGTGGTGAGGGAGTCGATCCCCAAAACCGAAACCGGTAGTGAGGCCACGATTATTGCTTGAGGAATCAGAATCCAGGCTGGGTTTATAAAGGAAACAGTCTGGGATAATTCCTTCAACTGTCTTCAAGAGTTCTTGAAGGGGGATGTCGGATGGATCGGGATCCCCAAGAAAGGGTGGATCAGAAGGTTTAGGTGAATGCGGATCATGAGAGTAGAAGGAGTCTTCTTCGCCTGCGTGCAAGGAGTGGTGGACTGCGACGTCAGGAACGGGGATCGAAGGACCGAGCACCGGCAGAGTGGGGTCCGGTTGTTGAGAAGGACCGGAGTCGTCAGTTGTGCGTTGGCGTTTCGGTATGGAAGCCAACCAGGCAGAGGTATAATCAGAGACTGGCGCAACAGGCTGTTTTCGTTTAAAGTTGCAGATCGAGGAGTCCATTAAGTCATGAACCTGCGACGCAGAAAGTGGGCCGCTCCCTTGTCCGGTGGCGGATCGTGCGCAGACGGAGGGTTGAGAGGATTGGGAGGAGAGATCCAGACGACGGAGAGAGGATGGGGAAGCCGCCTTGGCGGCTGCCTTCCTAGTTTTGACTTGTAATTTTAATCGTACATTACGTTCTTTAGCACGGGAAAGATCCTCACTAAGGAATCAAAGATCCTGAATGGGCTCGGGTTGGCCACATGGGATCGGAGAAGTAGCTGCCGTTACGCATAGTGCGGGTGGAAGGGATGGTTCAGACAAAAAGGGATTTGCCAGAGGTTGGGAGGGCTCCAAGGAATCCTCTTCCTCTGTTAGTTCGAAGATTTTGTCATTTCCTGAACCTGACAAGTCCGGAGGAACAGGGGAGGCGGAGCGGTCCGGGCGGACCAAGTCCTTAAGCATGCCTTTGGCTCGTGGCATGTCAGAGCGGCGGCTCGTGGATCGAGAATTGGACGATCGTGTCCAAGGAGGTCAAACAGCAACCGTCGTGACAGGCGCTAGAAAAGAAAAGATGAGCATAGCCGCTCTGATCGAGTATATATACGATGGAGGCTGTGCAGTAGGATGCGCAGGGGGTAGCGACGCGGTCTTCGAATTATTCTCTAGTTCAAACAGTATTGTGAGAAGGAGAATGCTTTAAAATAGGTAATGGATATTGCACGGCAACTAGAAAGCAAAGAATTGACTAAAAAATTAATTCGTTTGCATTGGATTTAACTTGGTCATTTAAATCGGCTTCATTCCAAGTCCATTTTTTGTGTGTCCATTATCTACGTTTTGCAATGAAGAAGGGGAGATAGCCCATGCCCTGAATGTAGTTGCATGACTACACTTGGCTGCAGCCCATGATTATCTAACTTTCAATTGAGATTGCAGGGTGTGAACTGCCTAAAGGATGATAATGCAAGCCAGCTTCTTTTTGCTCTTGGCCAGAAAAATAAACACACACATTACTGCTTGAAAATTACAAATTCATAGAACTCTGTTGCTACATTGGTATTGAAGAGAAGATTTATTATTACTTGCATTTAAAAATAACATTAGAAAACCGAGTAAAATCATTTGGATGGACGAACTACACAATATACCTGGGCCCTATTAAAATCCATCAGTTGTATTCTTGGCTGAGACATCACCAAATTGATCAAAAGAACTTGTTCTCACTAGGCCTAGTAGAACTCGGCTGACGTTTTGCTTTTTACACTGTAAGTGAAGTATCCAATTTTGTTTCACTAGCATTTTTTTTTCATTTATTTAATCTAATCTGCAACTCAATAAGGAACTGCGTACTTCTGTACACAACTGTCTGTTGGCATATTAGCTTAATTAAAAAATATGTGCGCGTAAATAAAAAAATTTCACCAAAATTGTCTACACATTGTTTGGTGAATTTTTTAAAAATTTATATGCATGCTTATTTTTTTAATTAAGCTAATATGTGAGGTACAAACGCTTTTATTCTTGCCCAACAATCATTACTATGCCACTTAACATACGTTCTTGCACATTTCAAAACAGACCCGGGTAGTAAGGGTCTAATGCTTACCAGCCTCTTACTGACAAAATTTTACACCTAGACCATGACTGTCAAAGCTTGTCCGTGTTCCTTCTAAGTTTTGACTTTTAGACCCTTACTCTAAACATTTAACGTTCCGTTTTTGTTTATTAATTATTCTTATTATTGCGGGGCTATAAACCAAAAATAATGAGATGATTAAAAGTGGAACGAAAAAATTCATCACTCAGTACGCTACACAACAAAACTTTACGAACACACAATAAAAAATGGAGAGAGGGGAAGTTAGCATGAGTGATCATTTTGCACGCACAGTTAGAGTAACAATAAAATTCAGAACAAGAGTGTCAGAGAAAAAAATAATTACTGTGTTCATTAAAGCAAACATGCAGGAATTATTTCCTCATGCAAACACCCAACAAAACTTCGTACTAAAATTGTTGGGTGTAAGTAACTTTAGGCCCGAGCGCCCAACGAGTCGTTGTGTACCACATGGAAAACTTTCACTCTTGGTATTTTAAAGCGGCATTCTACCAGTCAGTATCGTAGACTTGGTCTTTTGTACGAATGGGTCAACTCTCTCTTCCAGAGACAAAAAAGTTTCGTTCAGAATGTGGCAAAAAAAGCTTTTCTTGTCTATTCGTTGTTCTACATTATTATTATTATTATTATTATTATTATTATTATTAGCTGACCTTCTTTTCATGTATAATAGTCTCTACCAATAACGATTTTCATTGTAAACTCGTACAAGTTATTTTTTGTAACTTCGAGAATTGCATTGCTTTTGTAATTGCAATTGAAAAATAAACATTATTATTATTATTATTATTATTATCATTGAGGTAATTGAGGTAAACCTCAATTTACCTATTTGCAGATGATACAGTAATGATATCCATAAATTATAACAATGAAGACATGGTAAATAACTTACAATATGATTTTGACATGTTAAACGGATGATTATGGAAAATGAACTTTATATCAGCGAAGATAAAACGGTGCAAATAAACATAACAGTGCCTAAAATGAAAAATGTTCAATGGAAACATATAATAAATCATTCTGAAACTGTTACTTCATTGTTGTGTCTTGTACATTTATCATAAGCATAAACTCACTTATTGAGG
>JAHWFP010128570.1:29940-50940 GCA_023313725.1 Lithobius niger | reverse complement strand
TCTGGCACTCTACATCTAGATAGGTGAGTTGCCAGCAGATCACTACATTCATGAAAAGTGGAAAACATCAACACATCTGTGAAGATACATGTAAAAAAAATAGAAATTAAACAATCATCAAAGTACTTAGGAGTTCACATTGATTCACACTGGAATTTTAAACAACATATTATTAATTTAATAAGTAACTTGCGTAAAATTATACCAAGATTGTATAAACTTAAGAATATCATGAATGTAAAAAATAAAATGATTGCATATGAGGCATGGATTGTTAGTTAGCTAAGGTATGGAATTGAATTGTATGGTTTTAAGTCAAAATATTTAATAAACAGTCTACAGAAAGTGCAAAATAAAATAGTGAAAATGTTTTTCGGAAAAGTTAATAAATCAACTGAGGAGGTTTTTAAGGAAAATAAAATATTAAAGGTTAAACAGTTAAGAGACTATATTGTCATAACAAAAAATTACTATAAAAATACCTACAAAAATTATGATCCACACAAGCAAGATAGGCTGAGGAAGAAAACACAGAGATTTAAAATACCAAAATGGAATAACACATACGGACAAAGAAATAAGGTTTATTATGTACCTTTCATTTTCAATAATTTACCAAAGCAAATGTTATTGTTTGAAAACCTTGAAGTACTTAAAAGAAATTTAAAAGATATGTTAAGTAGCATTTAATTAACTAACAAACTGAATTTAAAAGTGTTGTAACTAACAATAAATACAAGTCGCACAATTTCCATATGTATTTCCATATTTATGTCCTAATTTATAATGTATATAGTTAAGATTGTAAACTAATATATATATATTGTAGACTCACACAGGTTTTTTTAAGTAAACTTCGAGTCATTTCTGCAATAAATTCATTCATTCATTCATTATAGGTGAATTCTTTGGGTTAAGAGGAAAATTACATGAGCTAATAAAACATCATTTGAATAACAGGAAAGCAACAGTCAAAATTTAAGAAGAATATAGTGAATTTAACGAGGTAAATTACGGAGTGCCACTAGGCTCTGTATTGGGACCTTTATTATTCCCGATATATACAAACGATATAACATGAGTCTATTGACAGAAAAATGATATATCTTTTTGCAGATGACACAATACTTATTTCAGTTGATTGGGAATACAAGGAAATGATTAAAAACTTACAACATGATTTTAATTTACTAAATTATTGGTTTATGGAAAATGAACCTTTTTTCTTAAAGTAATGAAAAGACAATACAAAAAGATAAGAGTACCAAAAATGAAAATTATGCAACAGAACTCAATAGTGAAACATCACATGGATTCGAAAAGTTTTCAGAGGATAGAGAAAGTGATGTATGTCATAAAAAATGTAAAAAATTAGAAATTAAAAATACAGCTAAATATTTAGGAACATGTATTGATAAAATTGGAATTTTAAAATGCATATCTCAAATATAATTATTAACTCCGACAAATGTTACCAAAATTATATCAAATAAAAAAATATCCGTAGCATGAAAACTAAAAAACTAAAATATGCTATACAAATATATGGTTTTACATCTGATTATTTAATTGATAAACTGCAAAGGATGCAAAATAAAATAGTGAAATTGCTATTTGGAATAAAAAATACAAAAACTAAAGAAATTTATAAAGAATCTCTTACAGTGCTACAAATACGGGACTATATGGTTATAATAAAAGATTATTATGACAAATTAAAAAATTATAATAACGAAAAAAGATCTAAATTAAGAATACATTCTCAAAGCCTTGAAATGCCAAGATAGAAAAATAAGTGTGGCCAAAGAAACAACAGAGGGTGGTATGTATCAAAGACTTATAATGATTTTCCTAAAAGTACGTAAAACTATCAAAGCTTAAAATAAATTATAGATGAATTTAAAGGCGATAATGGATACGGCAGGATGAGATAAATAACAAATAGAAAATAAATAAACAATTTAAAGAGTGTCATACTGTTGAGCTGTATTGTTATATAAAAATAACTGTAATTATGATTATTTATCTTTTATTCATTTACTTTTTTAATTGTAAACTAAATAAATTTTTCGATTATGTATATCAAACTTCCAGTCATTATGTAATAAACTTTACTATAACTATAATTTTTTTATTGTGTCAAATTAGCACCACATTAACTACGGTGTAGTAGTTGTATATGTGATGCAAACAAATTAAGATTACATGGTGTGTTTAAAGAAAAAGAAAAAAGCTTATCACAATACAAGTATAGCATAATTAGCAATAAAAAAAAACGAACTTACTGAAAACAAATTACGAAAAACACATGATTAAGTATCAGACTGTAATAAATGGAAATTCAAGGTTAATGAATGATCATCCAATCTTTTAATTGTTTTTTTTAATAGAATAAAAAATCCCAATTTTTCCAGCAGTCAAAATTGGTTTTTATCGAATAAACGAAAATATAAACTACCTGTAAATTTGTTGCATTCAATTCCTGAATGCTGTTCCCTTTGGAGGAGTCTTAAACTCTCTTGATCCACCCAGCCTCGCTCCCGTCTGCGCATGCGCCAGCATAGACCCTCCATAAATGGTGTTACGGCGATAGCCAGCCATCTACTTTTCCTGTCGATACGTTATGGTGGTGGTGGTGGTGGTGGTGGTGGTGATGGTGATGGTGGAGGTGGTAGTGGTGGTGGAGGGGAGGTAGGGTGGGTACAGGCAGTATATATTTTCCTTTAGGCAATAAAAAGCCCATTTTGCTGGCCCCCCGCCTGGCTGGCTAAAAATGGTTTCTTTTGCCTAGGAAAACATACATAACCTGTTAATTTTGGCATACAATGATCCTCAATGGATGTTTCCCTGGAGGATTCTTAGCTGCTTGTAACCGCCTGATTGCAAACCCTACTGCGCCTGCATGGCCAACCGGTGTAGTCAGTTTTCTTCTCTTGACATGTCACGTAGGTAGTGTGATGTAAAGGTTGTTGTGTTTCGCCAGGATGCTGCGGCTAGGATTTCTTGAATGGGAACTGCGTTGTGGTGGGTCCATGATGTGGAGATTGCCCGTACTTCATGTGCCGTCACTCTCATGCTACTGCTTGTGTTTTCTTGTTTGGCATAAGCAGCTTCGATTGTCTTTTTGATCCATCGTGCAATCATGACTTTGAATCGACGGGTAGGAAAAGTTGGTTTCTGCCTCTTTGTATGTCGTCGTGTTTGGTTCATGCTAAGTAGAAACGATGTGCACGAATTGGGCATAGTAGACGTTCGGGCTCATTGCCGAGGATGTTGGTTGAGTGCCGGGAAGGTGATTAGTTTTGGCGGTTCCGATGGTTTCTGGGTTTTCGCCCGACAATTCGCCTCAGGAATAAGGGTTACGGAAGGAAAATTTGGTCCAAAGATGCAATTTGCCAGGTCAGCAGATAGCGCTCGAGTTCCACTGCAACGTAGGCTGGCTGTGAATGTTACCAGAAAGACAGTTTTCCGGGTCATCAGGTGGAGGGAGCTGTCTTGCCTAGGTTCGTAGGGATCTTCCATTAGAGACTGTAGTACTAGTGATAAATCCCAGTCGGTTACCATTCGTCTGGTTGTTGGGTGTTCGTTCTTGAAGGATTTGAGTAAGGGTGAGTTGCGGTAGTCTTCTAGTAGGTTAATTTTGTTTGCGGCCTTGGAGACGGAGTATAAAGCTGAGCGGTTGACAAGGATGGTTGAGGCCTTTAATTTTTTTTTGGTTGAATAAGTTGTTGAAGAATTTTAAGAGGTCAGGTAGAGGGGGGGTCGATTGGATTATTTCCCTTCGGATACACCAATGAAACTATTTTGTCTAGTGATTGTCATTCATTCTGTTTGTTGAATCTCTGGTTGGCCTCGTCTTGATGAATTTCAGCCTTTTTCAGGAGTTGGTGATAGTAACCACCCGTGAAGGTTTAGGTTGGATCGATTTGGGAGGAGCATGGGTCCTTTCTGTTGTGAGAGAAGATCGGGAAGAAGGGGTAGACTTCTTGGAGTGTCGACTATTGGATTTAGGAGGTGGGGGTAACCGTGTCGCCGATGGCCACAGGGGTGCTATTAGTAGGAACAGGCCTTGAAATTCCTGTATTTTCTGTAGAATTTGTGGGATCAGTTTGAATGGTGGAATTAGATTTGTGTACAGGTTTTGCCATGGAAACGTCAGAGCGTCCACTGCTGTTGCATTTTCGTCCGGGATCGGGTTGATGAAGCGGGGAAGTCTGGCATTGTGCCTCGTGGCGAATAGGTCCATCATGGGGGTGCCCCAGATGTTGAGATGTTCGCAGATGGATTTCTTGAGGCTCCATTCGCCTGTTGGTGGGTTTCGGCGACGGAGAGAGTCTGGAATTACATTCCTTTTCCTGGGATGTGGAGTGGTAAAAGAGTGACGTTGTTTTGAATGCAGAAGTTGAAAATCTCCGAGGTTAGTTCGTGTAGTTTCCGGGATTTCGTTCGTCCTTCCTCCTTTGAATGCGATCTAGCAAGCATTGGTCAGAAGTTATGTGGGAGCGTCCAATCTGGTGATTGGTGGAGGGAGAAGCAGATAGGCCTGCAAATGGACTGGCATTCGTTTGGGATGAAGTTGTTCTTGGCGGTCTCAAGCAAGGGGGAAGCCTTGGATTGTCTGGATGCGGGCGAATGGTTCCATGGAGGGTAGTTTGGGTAGGCATTCGGACAGCTTTGTGGAAGTCAGCAACACCCGGTTTCCCAGGCGGTCACCCATCGAAATGTAGGAAGGGCCTGATGCAGCTTAACTTCGGTGATCAGGCGAGAACCGATGTTTGCAGCATGGTATGGCCTCGTGAAGAAACATACACACACATTCTGAAATTACTTGGTGATGCTGACATCGACCTAGGTGATACTAAATTAGACCCGGTCCATATCATCAAACTCCGGTCCATATCATCAAACTCCTCAACTGCTTCTAAACACAACGTAAATAAAGAACCAAGATCAATAAATTTAAACAAATTGAAGGTGGTCCAATGGGCTACCGTATCTCAGGAGTATTGGCAGAGATTGTGCTCCAAAAATATGATGAACATACAACCATGGCCTACCGCGAAGACGAAAACTGCATATGCGAACATTGTGTTCCACGATATCGAGAGTGCATCTGTAGCACAAGCTGTTGGTTCCAGGTAAGGGCAAAGAAAGCTAGGCAGTTTACGATTCATTAGGGTTGCAAACAAGCCCACGAACGAGGCCCCCCCCCCCACCATTAGAATAAGGCTGTGCAGACGGACGGGCCGAGTTTCAATTCTGTCGTCGGGGTCCTTGATGCTCTTGACAACGCCCAGACGTTGCCTGCAATGTGCCTTTTACTTAGAGTGAAGACCTGGGACATCTCTTCCATGAGGGATTTCGAGTGGGTGCCCCCCCCCCCCCTTTCCTGACGTACACCACTGTCGTTGAATTGTTGCTCATAACGCCTATCACTTTCCCCTGAAGGTGGTCCTTCCAGTAAATAAGGGCATGAAGTATCGCTCTCATCTCCAGAATGTTGATGTGAAGAGTTGATTCTAGCTCTGACCACGATCCTGTGGTTGACATCCCGTCGATGTGCGCTCCCACCCTGTCAACGAGGCGTCGGAGAGGAGCAAGAACGCAGGGGTAGGTTCCCTGACGGGCACTCCTTGAGAAAGGTTCGTGGGACTTGCCCACCAAAGCGCACTTTGGATTGGGAGATTTGATAGAGAGATCACGTTGTAATGTGGATTTAACATATTTTTTTTTGGAATGTACTTGTGCATTAAATTTTTGTGTTTACGAGTTTCGACGTTGGCTTTGGTGTGGCAACGACGCTAGTTTCGATTTTGGAAATTGGTTTCTGTTTCGAGTTGGCTATGGCGTTTGCTGTTTCCGGTCGTCAGTGTGTGGTGGCGCTGTGATCAGTTCTTCGATGCTGGAGGGTGTAGCATGGTCAAACGAGTCAGTTGGAAAATGGGCGTTGTTGTGCGTGAAGCATCTTTGGTCGTAATGTGGGAAAAAAAAATTTTCCGATGTAGTTGGGTCGAGATGTGGCCAATCTTGATTTCGACTTTGCCTGTCCGGTAATTCGATAGCTGTTGTTCGCCGTCATGTTAGAAAAGCGAGTGAGGGAAAAGATCGGACTACAATGTCGCCATTGCGTACGAAGATGGTTTCATCCAAAGTTTTCGTTGAAGAAATATATCAGTCGTCGGAGCCGTAAAGTCTAGTCAAAGTGCTTGAAGAGAATGCCGCTCACCACAGTTACAGACGCTGGAGTCTTCTTTACGAGAGTGAGGTGTCCAGGCGAAAAATAACGGAACTGTTACTTCGATATAATTCTGTGTGTGTGGGTAGTCAGTCATTAAATGTCCCATTTGTGGGTGCTACTACGCAGCCACAATTTACTACGGTACAAACTAATATTGATTCATGTAGTCAGCCTCCTCTTAATCCTAATTCAGGTTTTAACTAGTCAGCTACCTCTTAACCCCTGTTTAGGTTCAGGTAGTCAGCAGCCTAACTTAAGTTTAGGGAATCAACAAACTAGTTTATTTGGCCAACAATCTAGTTTAGGTAATATTGCTAGTGCACAACCTAATATAAATTATCCAGGTGTAGGTGGACTTACTCAAAATCAACCCATTACGGGTTATAGTAATGTTCAGGCACTTCCATCAATATGGACACCTAAGTTTGAAGTGAAGCCATTTGATGGGAACCCTGTGGGACCTGGTCCCAGGGAATTTTTGCTTAGGGCGTAACAACTTCAAGTAGGAAGGGGTATTCCTGAGCACATATTCCTGACGAACTGGCTTCCTACACTTTTGACAGGTATGGCATTACAGTGGTTTATGGCTTGTCCACCTCTACTGTCATAGCAACATTTCAAAATGAGGCTTATGGTTAGATTTCAGGTGTGTAACCATGATGAAGTAGTTTTAGATAGGTTAACATCTAGGAGAGACATCGAAGGTGAAATGGTTGCAGACTATATCCATGATATGGCGCTGCAAATTCAGCAACTTTCAGATGCTATGCCAGAGTACAAACAAGTGCGTCTGGTTAAAAATAACATGGGTGCTGCATTAAAACTTATGTTAGGAACTAAATCTTATACCTCCCTGTTAGAATTAGCTGCTGATGCGCGTAAAATTGAGGGTTTGTTAGATCAAACTGCTATTCAGGTATATTTGGGGCCGGCGGCACCTCAACAAGTAACATCACAACCTAAAGTAGTTTCTGCACCTCAGTCAAGTAATACAGGGATTGTAGCTAGTGGCACTAGGCCTAAGGATAATAGGAATGCAACCAAAACATGTTAAAACTGTGGGGAATTAGGCCATCTTTCATTTCAGTGCAAGGTCCCTAAAAAAGTTAAAGGGGGGAGGAAGGTCAATTCAGTCAGGAACAATGATTTGCAACCGACGGAAAACCGGGATTGAGCTCTGGGAAAGGGGGTGGCGGGGCTCATAAATTAAATCTTCCAATTAACCAAAGTAACTTTAGAATCCCACGTCCAGCAAATATGGCTTCTGTTCTCGTAAGGGTTGGTGGTAAAACTGTAATAGGCATCTGAGATGAAGCGGCACCTTATACTATAGTAGGCCCCGATTTCTTAAAAACTTTTCAGCTAAATGGGATTAAATTAAATGAGCTAGAGGACTCTCTCGTGTCTGCCAATTCTGCACCTTTGCCTACTCATGGTTGGGCTATGGCAAAAATCGAATTGCCAGGCAAAACTGTAGTCCACCCCGTAGTTGTAGCAAAACAGTTGGGTCACCAATGCTTGTTAGGTGGTGACATCAAAGGTCTGTATGGTGCGATAGTTGATGGAACGGACGAGATGTGGCACTGGAAGGATATCCCTAACGTGCACTATCCTTTCTATAAAACGGAACAAAAACAAACTTCAGTTAACTTTATTAAATGTTTGGATCCGGCCATCAAGGAAAAGCTCTCAGCTGCTCTTTTGACTGAAGACCAACAAAAAAGGTTTGGTGATATGTTGGAGGAATTTCCAGCGGCCTTTAATCCCGAACCTGGGTTAATTCACGTCTTAGAACATCATTTAGACACAGGTGATCATCAGCCCGTATCATCTAGCCCATACTACCTTCGTCCTGAAAAGCGTGAAGCACTCGACAAAATCTTGAATGACATGATTCGTCGTGGCCAAATCGTTCCGCATTGTGGTCCTTGGGCAGCCCCTGTCATCGTCCGCAAAAAGAAAGGATGGGTGGAGGATGATAGTGGATTACCGGAAACTTAACGAGATTACCAGAAAAGACAAATATCCTTTAAACAGGATAGATGAACTCCTGGATACATTGGGGCAGCCGAAGTTTATCACGGTTCTTGATTTGCAGAGCGGATATTGGCAAGTCCCCTTGAGCAAGTCGTCCAAGACAAGGCTGCTTTTATGACACCAGCTGGTTTGTTTAAACCGACGGTGATGATGTTTGGTATGTGTAACAGTGGGGCGACGTTCTCTCGACTTATCAATCATCTTTTCATTGACATGAGAAAGGATGGGGTAGTCGCATACCTCGATGATATCATACTAGCCTCAGCCGATTTTGATACTCATCTGAGCACTGTAAGAGAAGTCCTGTCACGGTTGCAGAATACTAACCTCATAATAAATGTCAAAAAGGTACAGATCTGTTTACCAGAAACTAAGGTGTTAGGCCATATAGTTTCAGAAACTGGATTCGCCCTGATCCTAGTAAGGTGGATGCAGTCTTGAACTACCCGAGACCTAAAACGGTGAAGCACGTTCGCCAATTCTTAGGATGTACATCGTGGTACAGGAGGTTCATAAAGGGGTACTCTCATATTGCGGAACCGCTCAATCGTCTCCTGGATAAAGGAGGTCCATTGGTCTGGAACGAAGCTTGTGAGAAGGCTTTTAAGGAACTTAAGGCCCTCATTACAAGTGCACCGGTTATGACGGCACCGGATTTAAGCCAGCCCTTCGTAATCCAGACGGACGTGAGTGCCGTAGGCATAGGAGCGTTCCTGTTGCAGGAGAAGGATGGCAAACTAGCTACCATCATGTATGCAAGCAGGGCCCTCTCAAAACAGGAGCGTAAATATTCGGCCGTAGAACGAGAATGTCTGGCAATCGTTTGGGATTGAAAAGATGAGGCCATACGTGGAGTGTTCAAAATTTAAAGTGTTAACGGACCAGAAGTCACTTCAATGGCTCAAAACGGCCAGAGATCCTACGGGGCGTCTGACAAGGTGGGCCATGCGTTTGCAGCAATTTGATTTTTCTGTGGCTTATAACCCTGGGAAGATCAATCTTGTTGCGGATGCCTTGTCCAGAATTCCTGAAATGTCAGAAACTTCAGTCAACGCTATACTGCGTGAAATAGAAGCGCCATCTCTGCAGCAGGTGAAGGAGGCCAGTTGCGAGATCAGACGCTTAGTCTTCTCACTAAATGTTTGAGGGCAGGAGATGAACCCCCCTCGAATAAACTGGGTAAGAAGGTGGCGTCTCTGATGCGTTACAGTGTGCTGAAGGATGATGTAATCTGCAGGAAGTTTCAAACACCTGCAGGCGTGGAGTCGTACTGCATCATTGCTCCTAAAGAGTGCGTAGCAAAATTATGGCAGCCTACCATGATTGTATCGCGGGAGGTCACCTGCGACCGGCAAAGACCTTGGCGAAGATCAGACAGACTTACACTTGAGTCGGCTTGAGTAGGGATGTTGCAAGGTACGTACGTGCGTGCCATCAATGCCAATTGCACAAATCCGAAACTGCCCCCCCTCGTGGGTTTATGATGTCGCCGAGACATTTGCCTCAACCGGGAGACACCCTTGCGATCGATTTGGCAGGTCTTTATCCCAAAAGCAAGTCAGGGAAGCAATACATGCTCATAGTAGTCGATTATTTGACGAAATGGCCTGAATTGTTCGCCACCAAGAATGCTACAGCTCAAACAGTTGCTCTTTGCTTAGTGAAGGAGGTTTTTCCTAGGTTTGGAATTCCGAGAACCATTGTGTCGGACCATGGCCGACAATTTGTTTCGAAGATTTTCAAAACTATGTGCAGTATGTTTGGGATTAAGCGTAAGAATACCTCGTTTTACCACCCTCAACCAAATCTTGCGGAGAGGACGATAAAAACTGTCCGAGGTATGATTACCACCAACATAGTAGAGTCGCATAAAGAATGGGACTCGAACCTCCCGGCTATTGGTATGGCGTTGCGTTCAGCAACTTCTGAAAGTACTGGGTTCACACCAGCTTTTCTTACGTTAGGAAGAGAGCTGCGTCTTCCTTATGACCCAACTGCTATGGAAGCAGAGCTAGCTGAGATGGCTAAAGCTAGTGATTGGGCTGTCATGCTGATTCAAAATTTGAGAGCAGCCATTGATAAAGCTCAAGAGAATATTGCTGCTCAAGCAACACGACAAAAGCCGTACTATGATGCAAAGCACAGAGACTTGTCTTTTGCTAAAGGTGACCTTCTTAAGAAGGCCCATTTTCTCTCAGATAAAGAAAGTGGATTCGCTGGGAAAATGGCACCGCGATGGCAGGGCCCGTATGCGGTGCATGAGGTTTGTTCTCCAGTTACCATGAAGTTGAGTGATGGTGTAACAGGTAAAGTGATGCAGGGTACATTTCATGTGCAAGAGTTGAAATCGTATGCGGCGGCGTCTGTGCATTCCGAGGATGATATGGAGAAAGAGTCAGAGGAAGAGTCATCCGAGGAATCTGAAGTGGATACTACCACTCGCAGAGTGTTGCGACCTCGCGGTGCGACTCAACATAAACTTCATTCGGCCCTTTTTACCCTCAAAAATAGAAAGTCGTGAGTGGGGTCACTCACTGGTGGGTGGGGGAAGATGTGTAATGTGGATTTAACATTTAATTTTTTTTGGAATGTACTTGTGCATTAAATTTTTGTGTTTACGAGTTTCGACGTTGGCTTTGGTGTGGCAACGACGCTAGTTTCGATTTTGGAAATTGGTTTCTGTTTTGAGTTGGCTATGGCGTTTGCTGTTTCCGGTCGTCAGTGTGTGGTGGCGCTGTGATCGGTTCTTCGATGCTGGAGGGTGTAGCATGGTCAAACGAGTCAGTTGGAAAATTGGCGTTGTTGTGCGTGAAGCATCTTTGGTCGTAATGTGGGGAAAAAAAAACTTTCCGATGTAGTTGGGTCAAGATGTGGCCAATCTTGATTTCGACTTTGCCTGTCCGGTAATTCGATAGCTGTTGTTCGCCGTCATGTTAGAAAAGCGAGTGATGGAAAAGACCAGACTACAAATGTCGCCATTGCGTACGAAGATGTTTTCATCCAAAGTTTTCGTTGAAGAAATATATCAGTCGTCGGAGCCGTAAAGTCTAGTCAAAGTGCTTGAAGAGAATGCCGCTCACTACAGTTACAGACGCTGGAGTCTTCTTTACAAGAGTGAGGTGTCCAGGCGAAAAATAACGGAACTGTTACTTCGATATAATTCTGTGTGCGATAAAGCCGTCTTGGAAAATGTTCACAACGACCACGTGTTGACGGAAGGTCTGGTTTCGTCCTGAACTTTGACCGCCGTTGCAAAGGAAAACTACCAAGCTGCATTTCTACTGTACGGTCCGTGAGTAAACCGGAGACTGACGTTAATGTCTCAAAAATAGCTAGTAATCAGGAAAACTCAATACGCCATAACTAACCAGCCAACTAATAGCCAGCCAACTAACCAGCCAACTAATAGGAACTATTTACATGTGTACACTTTGTAGTAGTGGTATAATTTATTTTTATGTGTATTTATTTGAACGCATTTCCTAATACGTGGGAAAAGGAAAAAATTCATTAAATTAGTAAGGGGCTCTCCTCTCCATAAAACAAAAATTAAATCCAGGGATAAAAGAAGCTGTGCTTCTTAGGGGACTATTCACACGTAGATAAATTTTGCTCAGCCCATAGGAATATAATTATTGGAAAATTATGTTATTGGAATTTGAGACAAATAAGAGGCTGAACGTATTTTGCGAAATATCGATTTATCTATTATGAGGGAAATAAGACAAGAGTTGTCTCACCTTTTCGTTGGAGAAGAAATAGCCTATTTATTTAGATTATTGAAAAGCTTACAGGTGAAAATTATTTTGATTAGCCTACCAAATAATGAATTGCCATTATAGATCGAAACTGGATTTCGACTTAAGCTACTTTGTAGCTTTGGGAGTAGCCTCTTAGGGGCAAAATTAACGAAACTAACACGTTAGGAATTATAGAAATAAATGTTTATATTTTTGTTACATAATTATACTTGTGGAACCGATTCCTGTGTCTCATCTAAAATAAGATTGAACCCGGGAGATTTTTTTTTGCGATAACATCGTATTTAAGCTAGTCATAGCGAAATTAAGGTGTTACAACGTCTGTCCACTCCATTTTTCTGAACCAGTGGATCGGTTTCGCCCGCCACTGGCCCAGAGGTAGAAGTCTAACACTTGAGTCGATAAGACCTACAATTGAGGCTAACTCTAGTACTGTCACACTTTCTTTCTCCATGCATGCTGTGAGTGATTGTTTGGTTTTCAGGATCCTCTCTGGGGAAGGACAAACTGTTGATAAAAGGAGATTAAAGGCGTACCCAGAAACACGAATACTTGCTGGAGTATGAACCTTGACGTCTTTATGTTTATGCCGAGACCTAGAGCATGTAACTTGTATATACACGTTTGCAGATGTTGGAGGAGGGTCGGGCCGAACACGTGGCACACTAACCAGTCGTTGAGGTATAGGTGGGTGCAGATAGCCTGCTTGTGAAGCGACGCAATAACAGACCGAAGCAATCTCGTGAAAACGTAAGGGGCTGTCGCCAGTCCGAATGGAAAAGTCTTGAAATGGAACGACTTTCCGCTGACAACGAAGCGAAACAAGTGAAATACTGCTAGGTGCAGTAGTACATGTAAATAAGCATCCTCGAGATCGATGGAAACCGTGTACTCGAGTGCGTCCCTGATGGTGTTTATCGTCTCCATCTTGAAGTGGTCTTTCTTCAGGTGGGAGTTCAGTTTCTGAAGGTTGAAGATCAGCCGCGACCCTCCGCCCTTCTTTGGGATCCCACTGACCAGACTCCAGAATCCTCACGTGGGTAGAGCAGGAGCAATGGCCCCTTTCTCGAGAAGCGCTTGCACTTCCAGTATCAATGCCGGTTCCAAGTGCTTGTATTGTAGGCCCGGATATGGCTCGTGTCAGCGCAGGGTGGGATAGGAACGGCGGTTAGTACTTTTCTGCTATGTCTCCAGGACAAACCTGTCTGACGTAAAGCGTTTCCATACCTCTGCATGGAGGGCGAGTCGAGGGAGAGGCCTTCCAGAAGACGGTCATTGTTGTGGGTAAGGCTGTCTCCCTCGGCCCCGAAATGGACTCCTGCCTCGCAGATTCTGGCCGCTTCCCCTTCCACGTTGAAGGGGAGGAAAACCTTCCTGCCCCGGTGGCTGCAACCTCTTGTCTGACTGTTGCTGGTTCTGGGGGTAACCTCTTTCTTCGCCCGACTGAGTCCAGCTTGCCGACGGTCTGGTGATGTTCCTCGGCATAGGCCTCCCGCCACGCTGATGTCCTCTCGAAGACTCGGTTGAGGTATAAGAATCGCTGGCTTGGACTTATCCTTAAGCTCTGGCGCTAAATCCAGTAATTGCCCTCCGAATAGCTCAGACGTGTTGTGAATTGGGAGTAGCCGGAGCTTACCCGCCACGTCGACCAGAATGGTAGGAGCGCTTTCCAATGCTGCATTTCTCCTACGAAAAACAGAGTTCATAAGCAGACTCGCCATCCAGTTCAGTCTATCTTTGTGGAAGGATGAGGCCCTTTTCATAATATGCATGCACTCCTTAATTGTCGTGTTATCTTGGAGCTCCGGTTTTTCTTCCACACCTGCCTACACGGCCTTTGCTGATGAAAACGTAAATTCGGCGTGTGAGTTCGCCCCGAGTCCACATCGAAGTAGATGCTCGTTGTCCTCGTACTGCTGCAGTGGGATCTGAATCAATTGTTGTCATGAAAGGTGCGAAACTGTTTCTTGTTAGGACCGCCCTTCCCTGTTGCTTTAAAGAACAGTTTCACTTTTCTGGGGTCGTGAAGGGGCGTGGTTTATAAACTGAAATGAGTGACTCGTCTTTCCGAGTCAAGCTTTCCGTATTAAGCAGCTGTCTGAAAGCTACCGCCGATTGGGGAAGGTGTATCGATTACCTTCGTTCGCCAAGGACTCCATGGGAGGGTCGTCTTCTTCTTCCTGCAATGGAATTAACTGTTTGCAAAACAGGTGTCTTTAACATGGCGAAGAGTAGCCTCTGCAAAGATCTTCCAAGGTATGAACCCAGGCATGGCCGTAGGAAGCGGTACGGCTGGTGCGGCATTTGCCGTACCACTTTTCGGAACATAGTTTTAAAATACACATTCAAGCGCACAAATGGTACTGCTGTCGTCAACCCTTTGAATCGACTGTGTAAGAGCGCCTGGGCGATGTGACATACGAGCCTGAAGGCTTTCCTGCCGATCTTTGATGAACAGCGTCTGTCCTGCTAGGATAAACTTCTATTTCTACGAAGGACAACAAGCTGAGGGGGGAGAAATAGAGACGAAGGGGGAGGGGCGAAGTAAATGAAACGTTTTCAAAAATTGCGGTACCCAAAGCAAGCTTCAGCAAGTGGTAGACACTAAACGTAGGTGATTAAATTAACAAAATAGGAAACTTAGCCTTCGTACGTAAGGGGGGTATGGCTTCGTTACTGTGATCCATACCGTAAGTCTTAAAATGACCTCGCATAAATAAGGAATAAATTATATAGTAAAGGGTAAACTAAACAAATACTCTGCAGCAGAGACTGGCCTTGTTATACACGATACACTATCTGAGAAACCCAGGACTTCCTACAGACTTCACGTAATTTGAAAACACTGAAAGGTTATATGAACACCAAAATTTGCTCCTTCCCGTCTAAACCGTACATTTAGACCACATAGTAGCCTCGCCTCGGATTGAAAAGTGTGTGTGTGTGTGTGTGGGGGGGGGGGGGGGGAGAGAGAGAGAGAGAGAGAGAGAGAGGGGGTATTCACCAACGAAAAAGGTCACTGTTGGTCGGGAATATGTACCCTAGTCGGTGTGATCAATCTACAAGACACAGAAAAAGACGGAAAAAAATCCTCTCAAAACTTCTCCCCCTCCCCTCATCACAAATTCCTAGATCCGCCCCTGCTGTAAACCATATTTTAACTTAAAAAAACCCTAAATTCGTTCAAAATATGGTCACCAGATAAAACTGTAGTACCTGAAATTGCTTCAGCTTCCGGGATTCTGCCTCGAACTCCGCTGGGGGAGCTTTGCAGTACTCTCCCAGACCCCCTAGCTGATTTGCTTACGCCGTACCACTTTTAATTTGTTTCCTACGGCCCTGAACCCAGGTCCCTCATCATATGGGTCATCCGCATTCAAGCCCCCTTCACGTGGGGCAGATTCCAAACCATCTTCTCCACCATAGTCCTCTTTCTCATAATAATAATACTCCAAATATATCCCGACCCGGAAAATCCACTCTTCTATTTTTAATGCGCTGGGAATCTTCCCTCGAATTCGCCGAGCACTTCCGATGACCACAAGACTGCAACATTTTGCTGTGGCAAGATGACGACACGTCGGTCAACTTGTGCACACCATCTTGGCGACTTGGCAACAGGATGGTCGGCTTCCTGTTCAGTCTATCGGCTGTTGGCGATAGGGCGACAGGCTGGCAAAGGAAACCAAAATATCCTTCTTGAGTCCTTCCAATTTAGCATCCACGAATGACAACACTGTATTGCTGACACGCTGCGTAACTCGATTTTCCAAAATGCCAGATTTGCAATTAATAACGGTCGCTGCCGTGTCGCGGGCAGCGTGAACGATTGCACCCACTGAACCAGGGAAGAAAGTGTGTTTCGTTCGGATTGAAGCCTACAAAATTCGAAGACAAAGGAGCCCCGTCAATGTCATCCGCCATTTTGTCAACAAGCACGTTATCTATGTCAACTGGTTCGGCCACATTAAGATCGTTTAAAAAATTGGTGCGTCTGGTAACTCCCGTATCGCATCCAACCTCACAGAGAGGGATATTGAATCATTACTAAGTTCTTTGATTGCGCGTGCACGTTGTATCGCTTTTTAGTCTGACTTTCTCCACGTTTTTAAAATGGATGCCACTGACGCACTCACATGTAATTCACGGAGTTCACAACACTTACCTTCAAAGTTGCAAGACCTGCAATTTCTGCACAGAGGGTGGAAATCATGTTTCAATTTCAGACACGTACAAGAATCACACACGCCTACTTTGATCTTCTTCTTCAAAAGTAATTCGGCTGCCTTGACGCCGGCCATAACCCAACAAACACCAGCAGAGCGAAGCGAAGTACGTTCTTGCCTAACAACTGCTCAAAGTGATATGGCGTTTACGGGATGGTGGCGGCATTGACTTGAGACATAAAACAAGGGGGTTTATTTTTATTTTAGTTTGAGCAGAGCAAGCGTAAAATAAGTGATTTTAGCATAATTATTGAAGGTTAGTATTTTGCAGATAGTAAGAAACATACTATATAGGTTTCTATTTGTGGACAATATCCTAGCCATCATAAAAGTCCTCAATGCCCTCAACAGCGCCCACCCAAACATACAGTTCGTGGTCGACCACGAAAATGAACAGCATAAACCTCTCTTCCTTGACCTCCTCCGTGAGCGCCGCAACAACAAAATATCCTTTCTACCATACCAAAAACCCACTCAAACCAATCGCACCATAGACTTCAAGTCCCATCTTCCGATGTCTACCAAACAAGCCATTTATAACAATGAGTTGAAATGGGCCAAAATTCGATCTACAGTTACGCTACTTCGCAAACCAAGAGGAAATTCAAACTCAACCACTACCCAGACAGTTTTCCACTACCCCAAAAAGCCAAAAATTGTGAGGAGCCTGAAGCACCCATAAAAACCATCACCAACCCGTATCTACAGTCAGTATCTAAACCCATCCGCCGCATTCTTAGAGAAGCCAACATTCACACCAGATTTTCAATACCCCCCTAACATTAAAACCTTCCTCAGACCGCCATCCAAACCCATGCCAACGACCTCGAGATCCAACGTTGCTTAAAGGATTCCGTGCCTAAAATGCCCTACTACCTACATTGGGCACACAAAAAGCCTCGTCAAAACAAGAAATTCTGAACACAAAACTGCAGTTCAACAGTTCAATCTAAATGATGGTCTGGCTGTGCATTATGTTGACACCAGACACAGCCCAGATTTCAATAATACTGAAATTTTATTTTTCGAAAAGAAACTGTACCCAAGACTTGCACTTGAATCCCTCGCAAGAGCCACACAAATTCCACTACCATGCATCCTAATTAAAAGGCGCCTTCGGCCAAATCAGCTCTCCTTCCCTCACCCACAAAGCCATAGCAGCGAGAGGCACCAAAACCAAACCGGCCCAATCACAACAAGGGCAATAAAGTAATAAAATTTAAAAAACCTAACGAACACAGCAGCATTGAAGAAGTTTCGTTATAGTCAAGTGTGTGTTCCGGACGTTATGTAAATTGCGCAAATACATCAAAATACCAGGGGCACCTGGTTGATTTTTGTTTCTATTGCCTATTGAAAATATACATTACCTGATTTTTAGCATTCTCCTTCTCCCAATGCTGTTTTATCTAGAGATTAAGACTTTTAGCCCCACTACCTACCGCGCATCGGTTCTGCGCAGCCTCCTTGGTATATAAGCCGAGACAGCGTCCGTATTTCCATCTTTTGTTCCTCTATACATTGTGCCTGTGGCGATATAGAGGGGAGGAGGGTGGAAATGTTTCAGGTAATGTATATTTTCAATAGGCAATAGTAACAAAAATCAACCAGGTGCCCCTGGTATTTTGATGTTTCTATGCCTTGAAATATACATTACCTGATTTTTAGCATTTCACAGACCTCGTCAATGGCAGAGGGCGCCATAACGACGGAGCCCCTTACGTAGTGTGCAGGATCCCCAAAGTACAGAACTTTGCCACAATTAAAAACTGGATAGCTAAGGTCAATTGTGTGCAAAGGGGATTAAAGAACTCGTCTGGCTGCCACGAAGGGGCCCAGTCGATACAGACCATCAGCCTGAGCCGTCATATCACGTAAGTAGTGGGAGGTAAAGACTGACGGATTTCTCCAAGAAGCGGCTTCCATGATGTCAGAAATAGGAATGTTACTATCATGGGCCCAGGAAGCTGAAATAGCTCGTAATTTGTGAGCCGTAACTCTAATACCTTCTATGGCACAGGTGATGTCGACGGCGTTGTAGGCCTGAAGGATGATGGTCTTTATCCAGGTAGCAATCATTTGAGCGGTGGTCTCACCCTGCTTAGCGGTGAAAGGAAGAAAAAGTTGTGACCGCGACCGACGAACAGGTTTAGAGGCCTTCAAGTAGAACTTCAAGGCTCGGACCGGCCAAAGGGATCTTTCTGGTTCATTTCCTAAAATGGTAGTGAGAGCAGGGATGATGAAAGGATGGGATCGCTCCGAAGGTTTCTGTGTCTTAGCTCGAAAGGAGGCTTGAGGCGTAAGAGTAGCTCCATAATGATCGTCAAGGATAAAGCAGGCGGAGTGAGTTGCAGATAACGCTTGGAGTTCGCTGCAGTGAAGACAGCCAGCGAGGGCAACCAGGAACATGGTCTTACGGGTGAGATGGCTTAACGCACAAGACGACAAAGGTTCATACGGTACAGAGAGGGTACACGTAAAGACGAGAGAAAGATCCCAGTCCGGAAAAAATCGCCGCGTAACTGAGCGTTCGAGTGAAAACGACTTCATCAGGGTAGAGATACAGAAGTCATTAAGAAGAGAAAAACTGCCCGCAGCTCGGAAAACAGTGTTCAGGGCGGACCGGTAGACCAAGATAATGGAACCGCGAAGACCGCTCTGAAATAGATGATCTAAGAATCGCAGGAGTTCAAGAACAGTGGGATTGATTGGACTAACTTGTTGTGTGAGACACCAATGAAACCATTGTCGCCAATGGCTGTCGTAGATCTTGTTGGTAGATGTTCTAAGTGCTCCAGAGGTGATGCGAGAGGCTTGTTCCGCAGAAACTCCTGTTGCTTCAAGCAGTCTGACGATAGAAGCCACTCGTGTAACCGGAGTGATTGTGGGCGCTGATGAAACACGGTTCCCCTGTTGCGAGGTTGTGGAGACCGGGAGAACTCGCGGTGAGTCGACCAATAGGCGGAGGAATAGAGGGAACCAGGTTGCCGACAGCCAGTTCAGGGCTATGACAATGAACATACCAGGGGTCCGTGATATCTCGCGGAGAATGGGGAAAAGTAGCTTTGTAGGAGGGAACAGGTAACCGAAGAGATGTGTTCAATCGAGGGTGAGTACATCCACTGCCCTAGCACGTTCGTTGGGAATCGGACTGACAAATTGGGGAAGTGTGGCATTGTACCTTGTGGCAAATAGGTCGAGCATCGGCCGTTCCCAAAGCAAGAAGACGGTCTCGCATACTGATGACCGGAGTGTCCATTCCTCCGCTGGAGAAGACCGGCGGGAGAGAGAAAGAGTCTGTGATCACATTGTGGTTCCCGGAATGTGAAGAGAAAGAAGAACCGTGTTTACTGACCGGCAAAGGTGAAAGATCTGTGAGGCGACCGTGACTGTGTACCGCCCCCTTTCAGTAGATATGCAACTACAGTAGTGTTGTCGATGTGAACTTGAACTATGTTGTTGGATATGGTGTGGCAGAAAAATTGCAGGCCTAATAGGATGGCTCGGAGTTCCAGCAGGTTGATGTAATCCATGGTCCCCAGAGGCCAGGTGCCGCCGGTGACACGGTCGCCTATGTGAGCTCCCCACCCTTGAAAAGAAGCATCCGTGAAAAGGTGAACGCGAGGGACCGGTTTGTGAAGTGGAACTGTGAGTGTGAGGTTGGAAATGTCCATCTACCAAAGGACCGTGGAAAAGGGAAATGTCGTAGTCAGGGGATGTTGCGACTGGGACATCGTGGACCATTCGTTGATGCGAAAATGATGGAAACCATCCATCGACCGTAAGGGGCGAGAAGAGCCAGAGAGTCCAAGGTGCCGATGAGAGAATTGAGATCGCGGAGGGAATAAATAAGTCGGTTGCCGCAAAAAGTTGCGGATCCCAAGTAGTACGGCAGAGATCCTGTCGGGAGATGGCATGACGGTTGCAGGAAGGAGATCGAAGTGTGCTCCAAGAAATTGGAAGGACTGGGATGGAGACAGACGAGATTTTGGACGGTTGATGCAGAATCCTAAGCGGTGTAGGAGTTGTAATGTAAAGTCCCTGTTGGCGATGAGATGCGGGTCTTGATGGGGTAGAAGCCAATCGTCGAGATAAGCATCCGCACGAATTTGATGCTGATGTAGATGAGCGAGGACAGGTTTTTGAGAACCGTCGTAAAGAATGGCGGAGCTGTGGTTGAGTCCGAAGGGAAGACAGCGGAACTCGTAGATCACGCCGTCATAAATAAAGCAAAAGAGGTGCCGGACACTGGCATGAAGAGGAATGTGAAGATATACATCAGCTAGATCTATAGAAATCGTCCAGTCGTTTGGTAGGAGTGATGCTCGAATGGGTTCCAATGTTTCCATTTGAAAATGAGGATTGTTGATAAAGAATCCTGAGTTACAGGCACGTTCTGGCCCGGCGGGCAACCGGGCACATGCCCGGTATGCTGCCGGCTCTGTTGACATGTGGCGCCGGTCGGAAAAAAAACTTTTGTACTTATTTTTTGTTTTTGGACGAGTTTGTTTTGCACTGAACACAAAACATTTTTTTGTCCTCCAATTTTTCGTTTCTTTTATGGAGCCTGGAGAAAGTAAGAACCCCTTTTCGTCACCGTTTTTCCCTCTCCCATCTCTACCCCTCCTGTTTTGGTGTCGGATTTTGCGGCCCACCTGGCTGACACACAGGGCGCTGCAAGGCGATTTCTCTGCTGAAGAATTTCGTCGGAGAAATTTGGGGGGGGGGGGGGGGGGGG
>JAHWFP010128570.1:18805-29840 GCA_023313725.1 Lithobius niger | reverse complement strand
GGCAAAGCAGACGTGTAGTAATCTCAAATTAAGCACGCAAAAAGTACGGCGCCGAGTGATTAAATAACCACTACAGGTGCCACACACTGCAGCATCAATCAAATTATTATTTTTTAAGTCATCGTGCAACGCAAGTTTACTTAGAAGTAAAAAATTGCCAGTGTTATTTAAAATGCCATCATCTGTTGTGTACTGTGATAATATAAAAATTTTCTTGCCAAAAACTGCTAAATCGGTATTTTCAGCTGTTTTTTTATGCCGCAAGTCGGCTTATGAAGCTTTTCCTACATTTTTTATTCAATTCACTGTCGAAGAGAAAAACTAGTTCAATTTAGCAAGGTGATTAGCAAACCTGGGGATTCGAACAAGGAAACCTCCAATCAGGACAAAAGACGAGACAAATATCTAGAGTAAGATAAAATACATCCCGTAGTCATCTCTTACGATATTTGGTAGATATTTTACCAAGGTCCTCTTTCTACTTCCTAATTAGACCAGGCATACTTCAACCAGATATGCTGAACTACCACATCACTCAGCAACCACGACCATAGTGTGCTCTTAGAACAGTTTAAAAAATTTGTATAATTATTTTTATTAACATGAGATTACATGGGCAGCTAAGAAAGTGGATTTAGAAAAGTGGAAAAATTGGGAAAAAAGACGACTTTCATGGTACGAAATACTCCTTAACATGATGTTAAAACTACGTAAAAATCGATAATTTAAATCTACAAATTTTAAAAATTTCGCCGCTGGCGGCTAAGGGGCCCCCCCCCCCCAATCCTCCCTTTCGGCGCCGCTACATCTGCTTTCTCCGGTGCTGCTACGCCACCCCAGTACGCCCTGCTGAGTTATTGAATGCCAGGCTGACAGAAAGTGCTGCAGCCGACTGCCCGCTGGGAGGTCGTGGGAATAATTGTCAACGGAAACTTTTCAGTTGTCGCTTGGGACCGGGAGAGGTACGGCAGTATCGTCTATCTAGAGTTGCGCTGCGGGCAAGGGCGTCCGCGTCCCAAGGCCATGGAAGGACAGGGCTGACAATCCTGTCATGGGGATGAGTGCTGATAATCTTCGATATGGACAGAGATCGAGGTTCCCTAGTTATCGTTGTCACAGGGAGGTTTGGAACCGGGAATATTCTGATGATGAACGGTCTTTGGCCGTGGCTTGGGCTTGCAGGTAATATCCAAGTGAGGGGCTAATTTCAGGATGAGACCGCAAAAAAGAGTATCTGCCTCATGTAGAGGCTGATTGCCTAGAATATGTCTGGTGGAATCAGGTAGGTTCGATGCGGTGTTAAGGACAGCTTCTCGAATTAGGAGAGTCGAGTTGAATAGTGCACGAGTAAACCAGTTCATGGAGTGATAAGTCACGAAACAAGCTTGCGGAAGACCTGGCTGATGAGTAGGGCCAAATCCCTAGTCCGGTCTGGTGGTGGATCCATGGACAGTTTTTCACACGAAGCATTGTCTGCAGTGTTTAAGACGTCGGCTTGGGATGCAGCGCGCAGACCGAGATGAAGGCGGTCGTTGTCCCTAAGGACCGACGCTGGAACTATCACTCGACGAGGGAGGAAAAGCGACAAGCCAAAATCCATCTTCAAGTCGGCTGTGAGAATTCTGATTTGGGATACGTATCGAAGGCTTTAGGGGAGGGGTGTGCGAGTAGAATAATTTTTATTTGAGTTGAGCCGGGCCGAGTTTCCTACAAAAGAATCGAGTATCGAGTCGAGTTCGAATATTTGGTGAACTCACTTATTTGGCAAGTATCTTTTTTATTTGTTAGTATAATAACAAGTTAGATGCTGCTTAACGGCCTGTGTAGGTCAACGTGTACAAATGGTTTTTTGAGTTTTTAGGATATAACTTTAAAATAGTTTGACTTAGTGACTTTTAATTTACACCACTGGAAAGATCTCGTCGAGACGATGAATTTGGTATATTTGAATGTCAAAATGGTCAAAAATTGGCGAAGTTATCGCATTTTCACCGGATTTGAACTTTATGAGTGTGGATTCAAGCGACGAGCCGAGTTCAAGTACACGTTGCATACTCGGCTTCGCTTGAATCTTTCGAGCATCACAAATCCCTACTTTAGGGTTAGCGGTTCCTTCCCCAGCGGGACGGAAAAAGGAACTTTTACGACCAGCACGTGGTGGTGGAGGCCCGGTGTCGAGTTCTAAGGGAGATCCGTTGCCTTACAGGTAACTGCCGGTCCGAAGAAGTGTTGTTAGCAAGGTGGTCGAATGGCCGAGAACCAGGTCGTGTCGCGGGAGACGGTCGTGCAGACAGTAGCCGAAGCCTGTAGAGTCTGTAGACAAGTCTCTGTTTTTGCTCGGTTCCGATTCGTTTGTGGATGGCTTATACAGGGTGAGTCAAAAGTATCGACCCAGTTGAGTTTACAGCCGTATGATTTGGTTTAACCACCAAACAACCATTGATTGTTGGACACCACGGAGGGGGCCACATGTTAAGATCATTAAGGGGTGCCTCCCGACCCTGCCCCTCTTAAATAAATTTTCTACTTCCGGTTTCTTTAGGAATACGGCATTGGTCGTTTCTTTAGGAATACGGCATTGGTCCTAATTTGAGATATATGCGGGTAGTCAATGCATGGTGAATGCAGAAAACAGCATGTAAATCGGTCAACAATAGCACGAGATATGACCAAAACACGTTAGTGCAAATGTTGGCTTCAGTGCATAAAATAATTCCCTGAGCCGTTGTGTGAATTAGTTGATTGCGTGTAATAATTACAGTAAGGAATCTCAAACGCAACGATGTTGATGAAGGTGCGGCTAGGACATATTTGTGCACATGTTTGTAGCACTTGTAGCCGCTGGCATTTGACTTAAAGGAACCGGAAGTGGAATATTTATTTAAGGGGGCAGGGTGGGGAGCAACCATGCTTGATCTCAATACCCATTTCCCTTAGTGCCCAAGAAAGGACTTCTTTCTTGCTCATTAATTTTGGTAAGGGAGGCACCAGTCATTAGTTAACGTAGACAGTATGTTTCTATGGCAGAGAGCACATTTGTTGAAATATTTGTTCGAACCTCGACAGGCGATTCAAGGTCGAACACCAGTCTGTTACATGTGCTACAAACACCTGCATGTGCTAGCCGAACCCTTATCAATTTCGTTATGTTTGCTATTCCGTACTGCACTGTATTACATGCAATCAACCATTTCGCAAAACTGTTCAGGGTATTATTTTATTATACCAAAACCTCATAAGGGTAAAGGGGCCCATCAAGTTTTGTCCATAGAAAGTAGTGATATCAGATCCAAAATGGCTGCCATCAAGTTTGTGGTCCGAACCGTGATCACTCAAGCTTAACTGACAACACTGAGGTGTCAGTTACGATTGAGTGATCAGGGTTGGGACGGAAAACTTGATGGCAGCCATTTTGGATCTGATATCACTACTTTCTATGGCCAAAACTTGATGGGTCCCTTTACCCTTATCGGGTTTTGGTATGATATCACCCCTTTTGGTCGTTTTATGGTTTTGCTTTAGTGTAAGTATTGCTTGTGAGGGCTCCTTATGAAAATAGAATTGTAAATCGTTTCTTGAACAGCCTGAAGAAAATCGTAACTCACAACTTTTTAAAGGGTTGAAAGAAAATAGTGAAACTTTGGCAATGTAAGTTTGGTTAAAGGAGCTACCTTTTCGTACAACCGGAATTACGCCAGCCCCCCTTGGGGGGCTCCAACTTAGAAATTTTCAATGGGATGGGGGGTAAAGGAATACCTAATTTGAAAGGTCATCATTAGGCGAGTAAATTGCCGCAACGATAGCTTCAATACGATGAGCCCATCCAAAATGGCAGCCGGTCAAACATTAGGAATTTTCTCTGCATCCCTATGTCTTGTAAAAGAACTGAGCATGATTAAGTTAGTTTCTTTTAGTTTAGGTTTATCTAGATTATTTTTCTGATTTTTTTTTTTATTCAAGGAGCGGTAACCCTTCACGGATTTTCTTCCCCATGAACAGTTTAGTAGACAATGATATACTTTATTTATTTTAGATAAGATACAATCATAATGTATCACCTTGATTTAATTGTGAAACGGAAACAATAAGTTACCCGAGTCTGCATTGTTACTTGGCTATGGAGGACAATTATTTTGATAACAGATGGCATGTTCCCAATGTTCACGAAAATAGCATTACAAATGATTACAATCCTTGGATTTAAAACATCCCGAAATGTCAAACCATAAAAGGCACCTATTGGAGTCAAATGTAAACTGAATGTCAAATTTCAAGCATATCTGTCGCATAAATTATTTTATCTGAGTAGAATAAGTAGTAGTAGTAGTAGTAGTAGTAGTAGTAGTAGTAGTAGTAGTAGTAGTAGTAGTAGTAGTAGCTAACACATGAAATCAATTATGTCGAGGTACCCTTATCGTATTGAAATCCTTTATGCACAGCTCTGAAACAGGACTTTCTGTTGTCTACTCGGTAAACCCCGTCGATCTATACAATTTCCAAAGCTTTCTGTCGCATTATTTTTTAGTATTCAATACCAGAAAACGTGGGTTTAATGTCTCGGGTAAAAGAAGCAATTGCTAGCTTTCGCCCAAACATTGATAATGAACAACAACAATTGAACAACAACAATCAGACGGCAATAATTAGACGCCATGAATCCAACAATCTGAACTTGATAGGCGAAGCGCTAGGGCGCTTCTAGATGCACTGAAGCCAACATTCGCACTAACGTGTTTTGGTCATAGCTCATGCTATTGTTGACCGCTTTACATGCAGTTTTCTGCATTCACCATGAATTAACTGCCCGCACATATCTCAAATTGGGTCCAATGCACTATTCCTAAAGTAACTGGAAGTAGAAAATTTATGTAAGGGGGCAGGGTCGGGGTTCACTCAATAATGATTTTAATATGTGGCCCCCTCCGTGGTGACCAGCGATCGATGGTTGTTTGGTGGCTAAACCACATCATGCGGCTGTAAACTTGACTGGGTCGATACTTTTGACTCACCCCGTATAGAAAGCAATCTGGAATGACGTTTGCGACCGTCTTAAGAAGCTCTGGTAGAGGGATTTCAGACGGGTCCGGTTCCACGGCAAAAGTATCGTCGAAATGGGCGTGACGAGACGGTGGGTCACCGGAGGCGACCGAGACTTCGTGAATGCTGGCACCGGAGACCGAATCTGGTGGAGGAGGGGGTCATGACACCGAGTGAAAATTAGTGGGAACACTTTGAGAGGGACTTGCACCGTCTTGTGCCAGTCTCGGGCTTTTTGCTGTCGTCGCGACCCAATCTTCAGTGTCACGAGATGGAAGGAACGGACGCTTGCGAATAAAGGAACATAAGGCTGAATCCATGAGGGCATGCACAGTTTCTTTGGTCAAAGAGGCATCTTGTTGTGACTGAGCCTGTAGTCTGGATACCGAGGAGGCTTAAGATGATCGAGAAGACTGCAGGTACAGGGGACTGTCAGAATGACGCATAGCTCGCTTTGTAGCAGACCGATGAGCTTTAACCTGTAATGCAGCAGCAGTGTTGGCGACAGCAGCAGTGTTCCTTAGCAGCCAGCAAATCTTGCTGCAGATCCAGAAGAGTGACCGCATGTCGTGGCTGTTCGCATTGTAGCGGAGAAGTTATGGTCGTTTCTTGAGTGTGATCGACCAGCGTGGTGGGAACCGCAGGAACCGATTCCGCACTGGGAACTGTAGACCATAGAGTCCCCAGTCTGGGGGACAGAGGAGAGGCTGCCGAAAGTGAAGAGAAGACTGGTAAAAGGTGGGTCAACCAAAGAGGCATCGGGGACCGGGAGTTGTGGAGAGGTCGTACCATCCACCTGCCATACGGAACGAGTACAGCCAAGGGGCCTAGTGAACCGATGAGGGAGTTGAGCTTTATTAAGGTGTACGTGGGCGACTGAAGGAAGGACCATATTTTCTGGAGTAGAGACGATATCCTGTAGGGGAGGGCATGATGACCGCCTGAGCCAGGTTGAAAGCTACTCCGAGGAACACAACATTTTGCGATGGGGTTAAACTGGATTTGGGGAAGTTAACTACGAAGCCTAGCCGATGCAGAAGTCGTAGTGTGAAGTCTCTGTTTGAGAGCAGCTGGAGCTTGTCCTGATAAGGAAGGATCCAGTCATCCAGTTAGGCATCGGCGCGGACCTCGTGCTGATGAAGGGAGGCGCTTCGGATTGGGTGCAGCCCGTATAGCATGTTTTGCTAAGTAAACCGAGATTTTGGTGGTAAGATATCATGTCAGTGGTGTCGCTTCTGGCCAAGGAGGGGACCGTAGTGGAGGTGACCGGTAGAAAGAGGGGAGAAAACTTTGGGATACAATTGAGAGGACCGTCTGGCCGGTCACGATTTCTTGCCAGGCTGGGAGGAAGAAGTGAAGACGGCCGCCTACCGGTACCGGCAAGGGCCAATTGTTAACGAGAGGACCTCGGTAGTCAAATGTCGAGTTACGGCCGTAGAGGCAACCGCGACCCTGTCCCTTGTTCGGAAAGGGCGACCGAGCACGGCATGGTGGAGAGGCAGGGTGAGGCTCCAGTCGGGGCAGAGGGATGACCCAGTCGTCTCTTGGTTTGGTGGCGACCGGAGGTCCTGTCGGTCGTTGTCGCCGAGGGCCTTTAGTCTTGTATGGCTTTGGCATCCGAGTGATGTCCAGGAAAGGGGGACGAGTTTAGGAATAAGTCCCCCAAAGAGTGAGTCGGCCTCGTGGATCGGTTGATTCCAAAGGATATGTCTAGTGGAATCATAAAAGTTGGGGGCCATATTGAGAACCTCGTCACGTAGAGTTGAAGAGCGCCCGCGTCAGCCAATTCATGGGATGGAAAGTTGCAAAGCAGGCCTTACAAAACACCTGGCCGACCAAGGATGCTAGATCCTGGGTTTCGTCTGGAGATGGATCTATGGAGAGCTTTTCACACAGAGCATTGGCGACCGTGTTTACAATGTCGGCTTGGGAGGCAGCCTGAAGGCCAAGGGCCAGGAGACGGTCGCTGTTGCGTAGGACAGAAGTGGGTACCGAGATCCGAGGAGGTAGATATAAGGAGGTACCAAAGTCTAGCTTAACATCCGCAGTGAGGAATTTCGATTGGGGGTAGGTGTCGAAATTAGGAGGGTTGGCTGCTCCATCGCCCGAGGGGCGAAAGAAAAAGGATTCGCGACCGGCACGAGGTGGTGGCGCCTCCTTGTCAAGCTCCAATGGTGTGCCGTTCCCCAGGATAAGGCCGCCCGTGAGGAGTAGAGTGGTGGGCAGAGTAGTTGATTGGCCGAGGAACGGGTTCTGACGAGGGTGCTGGTCGCGGAGACAGAAGCTAAGTCCCATAGACAAACCGCGGTTCTTGCAAGATTAGGTTGTTTGAGACGATGGTTTGTATAGGAAACAGTCCGGTATGATGTCTTCAACTGCCTTTAGGAGGTCAGTAAGAGGGATATCGAAGGGATCCTGGTCGACCGGTTGGTCGAAGTGAGCATGTCGGGAAAACATATCAGAATTAGGGGTGGCACGATACCTAATTTTTTTATCTCAATAAAACTTTTTTAAAATTATCTCGATAATCGATAATATTTCGATAAAACAAATTTTGAGGCTGGAATAACCATTTTACTTTTGTTGATTAAAAAAAAACCTTGGCTGAAGCCAACAGTGCAACCTTCACGAATGTGAATTGTGTGGCACTCGTCATTTGGCCAGTAGACATGAAAATGCACTTGCTATTGTCCATTACTTTCTCACCATAGAAACAATTTAGCAGTTGTGCTGCTACTTAATGCTTAAATATTGCCTGCGTTAAACTAACTCTCCAATAAAGTAAAGTGGCTAGCAACAGTATTGCACACTACGCTGGAGAGCCCCTGTAATTCCGCACGCAACGCCGCAAACCGCTTGTTTCTAGCTATTGCGGTTTCCAAGATATGACAATTTAGCATCGGGGGTTTGAACGATAATTCGATAAATCAGATAAAGTGCTATACGATAATCGACGAAAAGTTTTATCACGATATTATCGATTATCGTGCCACCCCTAATCAGAATGATCAGACGGCGGAGGCAAACGGTCATCATCGATAGAGTCAGAGGCGACTGAGTCGACCGAGGGTGGCAGACGATAAGGTCGGGGAATCGGAGAACCGGGGGGCGGTTCCTGTTGGTGAGAGGGACCGGCAGTGTCGGTTGTTGCCAGACGAATTTTCTTAGCAGTCGATGCTACCCAGTCGTTCGTAAAGTGGTTGGGTGTAGGGGCAACCAGAGATGTCGGTCGCTTGCGGTTGAGGGAGCGCAGTGCAGAAGCCATAAGTTCGTGAACCCTTTCCCTTGAGAGAGGTTCGTTGCTAACTTCTACTGGCACTGAGTGGGAAGTGGTTGATCTTCGAGACAACCGTGAGGATAGGTCGATGGGGATGTCGATCGGTTGAGACGGCCGCTTACGCCTGGTACGATGGGTCTTGGCCTGCAGTTTAAGGCGAAAATATATCTCCCTGGCCCGAAAAAGTTCTTCTTGGAGGGACCGAAGATCCGGGACTGAGCTGGGCTGACTGCTAGGAGTAGTGTTTATGGTTGGGCCAGTGGCTATTGGAGGATCAGACTGTAATGGTCCAAAGGCGGGGACTGTAGGCGACAAAGAAGCCACTTGAGGCGACTAAGCGCCGAAAATTCTGGCAATGGTGGGTCATCAGGGATGACGACCACAGGAGGAGGAGGAGGACCCCGGCCGGGGAAAAGGGTCCCAAGGAGCACCCTTGGCGCGAGGCATAAGGCGACCGATGAGTAATGTTCCAAAACGAAGAGGAAACAGAGCACAACCAAACAAGCCGAGGCGTAGAGAAGGAAAGATGGAGAATCGACCTTTCGTGTGCATTTATATAACGGAGGCTGCGCATGCGCAGTGGGTAGCGATGCTGGACGATCCAAGAACTTTAATCTCTAGATTGCACAGCAAAAGAAGGAGAATGCTAAAAAAATCAAGTAATTGATATTTTCATGGTACATAGAAAAGTTATTGTATAGCCCATATAAACCTAAGCACAATGCTGCAAACTGTTCGTCGCTAGCTTATACGGTTCCCGAGATATCAATATTTGTGTGTCATAAGTCACCGTTTTGGCGAGTAGGACTAAATTCAAGTTGCCAACTGCTGAGTTTTATTCGCCAAATGACGAGTGGCGACCGACATTGGAGAGGGTTGGTTATCGCCATTTACTGGTGTTCCAAACCCACACTAAAACTATTTGACGGAATTTAAAAATAAACATTAGAACTTTACAAGTAATTGTGGAAATTCTGCAATTGCAGAAAACAAAGTGTCCATGTAAAATGGTGAAACCGTACACCCATGCCTCGTTGTAAATCAGGCTCTGAACCTACCTATACCAAGTAAGGAGCTACACGGAAGCTGAGGGTTTCATTCCCCAAGTGCAGGCCAGTGTGAGGAGGTAAGATCAATCATGCCTGGTAGCAGTAGACTTTGCGGTATGGTGCACCATACCGCACCGGACTGGCCATACTGCCATTGTGCCATGGCGCAGGCGCCCTTTGATTGCTACACTTTTGGCGCCCCTTGATAGCCTTCTTTTTTTCCCCTCCCCGGAAGAAAAATGAATGCTTTTCTGCTGGTGAACTTTCCTTTCAAACACAATACCCTTCTCTCTCCTTCTCCCTCACCTTACTTGAATTTCAACGCGTTTGTTAAACTCCTCCCGCACCCCTACCCCCTCCCCAGCCAAAAAAGACCCACGCCATTCAAGAGAGAAGTTCATAAAAAATTCATTCCTTGATATATCATATTGTGTGTGTTGAAGACTGCATTTCGAGTCAAGTACAATATCACAATAACCAAAGGCTCCAAGAGTTCTTCTCTTGACAATGCTTGGAATGCTCTCCAGACCCGTCAGACTTTAGTTCCTCGTAAAATGCAGGGCGCCCCTCCCCCATCATTTTTCTAAATGGCATAGGCGCCCTTTGTCCGACTCTGGGTGCACCCTGCGCGTAGCATATCGCGAGACAAAGAATGGTGAGCGGGCAGAGAGAAGCGAGCGCTAGCAAGGTTAAGCTGTCATTTTATCTACTCGTAACCAAATGTAGATTAAACCTGCATTTTAGTCAATATTTCACGTGTGACTGACCATTTGTGTGCAGACATGGATTATCGACGTCACATAATTGCACCCAACGGGACTTACGACGAACGGGATCCGACAAACAGTGAATAAGAACAAAAGGACGATCCCGAAGTAGGAGCTACTGGTGGCAGTGACGCCATTTTCTTTTATGTCGAGGACAAAGGACGGTGCCGCTGATGAATCAAGCGTTTGAAATTGCCTCCAAAGTACGGACAGTTCACAACGGCTACAATGGGCGTCGCCAGACAGAGCAGGGTACACAAACACACGTCAAGGATCGCGTTGCTCAAAATGATGGCGAGAATGAAGACATAATGCAGCTGGGCAACGGATCATTCATAACATGGCACAGGGTGTTGTCGCGAGCTGAGAATGGAGACGACTACGGACCGTCCAGTTGTGGCACAATTTGCTGTCGGCAGAACGAGAAGTCCAAGCAGACAGTTTTGACCCGGAACATCAACCCCGCCATGTGCCAGTATGGCCCTTCACCCCCGTCCACTTGTACAAACGATTTTCAACCACGAGAAAGTGGGCGTACTGGCCGGCCATTAAGAACACAGCAGTGAACCGGGCAGAGGCTTTGGCAGGTGCGGGAAAATCTGGTCATAGGCCGGCAACACCCGGATCACCTGCCCGACGAAGTGATTCGCGTTGACAACAATAGGGCCACGGGGCGGCTTATCCCCATGGTGAGGCTAGATGAACTCCAATCACCGTGCCTGCATTTCCACAGCATGAGACCTAATACCGGCATCTCATTCTTCGCCCCGGAATCTCAGCTTCACATCACGGACTGAACTTGGAAATTGACGGACTGGAAAAGGAACTTGTTCACTGTTAAGTAGAGTGTGGTGTGTGTTGAAGGGTGTTAAGGGTGTTTCGACGGAGGAAAAATTGCGGAGACC
>JAHWFP010128570.1:5897-18405 GCA_023313725.1 Lithobius niger | reverse complement strand
CCCCTCCCCCCAGCTGCAGGAAAGCGAGAGAAGCCGAAAGCGAGTGTCACTCGGACACGTCTTAGCATAATCATGTTTTACCATAAACATGGATCATCATAACCATATTTTAGCACAAGCTCGTTTATAGCATCCGGCGATGACATCGAGGATATTTTTTTTTATGTCTGTTTCTAATGTGCGGTTGTGTGTGCGCTCTCGGGCCGTAGGGACATGGTAGTGCGAAATCACTCCTGCAGTCAAGGACACACTCAACTGTTTTTTGTAGTCTCGATTATGTAAAGAAGCCTAGTTGCAGACGTTGATTGATTTTTTGTTTGTTTGGGTGCTTCAACCCTGTATTTTGCGTGTGTATGATTACTTCTGCTTGTTAAGAGTAGGGACGAGTTTTCTCTGCGGTGCGTAAGGAGTTACTGTCATTGTTTGCAGTCCACTAAACGGTGCCGCATTTTTGGAGAAGGCTTCAACCGTAAGGCAGGCTCAATGAAGGCAGCAGTCGCCAGGCGTAGGGAGGGAGTGTGAGGCCCCGTGTGGGGGCCTAAGAGGCCTATACAGGGTGGTCTGCTATCAACTTGTAAAATGATACAGCGGGTGTGTGAAACATGACACTCTAACAAGCAGGGAGTGGTTAAGCGATAGTCATAGCCCGGCTGTCTAAAGAGGGGATGCAAAAAGGACCACATGACAGGCCTGGGAGGACATAGTTAGCTTTGCCATGATCAGAGACCCACCCGTAAGAGTCCAGCCATTGGGTTGCGAGTAGTGTAAATCCTCCAACCGTGGGTTGGCCACCATGTGTTTGGGTAAAGAAAGGACATACTGCAAAAATGGTAGTGCTGTGTGCGGTTTAGGGTGTGTCAAAGGTAGGCTGTGGTGAGAGTGGTTTAAAAGAGGAGGAAAAATGTGAGGAGGTAAACTCAATCATACCTGGCAGTAGTAGAATTTGCGGTATGGTGCACCCTGACCCTGAGCATAGCGTTATAGGGAGACAAAGAGTGGTGAGCGGGCAGACAGAAGCGAGCGCTAGCAAGGTTAGGCTGTCATCTTATGTACTTGTAACCAAGTGTAGATTAAAGCTGCATTTTAGTCAATATTTCATGTGTGACTGACCATTTGCGAGCAGACATGGATTATCAACGTCACACCAGAAAATTTGCAGTCACTTTACCGTTAGCAACAAGATGGTGGGTTATTAAGGGGAATGAAGCAGTATTGTGCATTGTCTAGAACTAGTAAAAACTGATACTTATCACCGATGTATTGTCAGTAGGCGTTTGCCACACCAGCATCTCTATTTGATTGTTAGACAGGAAAACCACTACAAACCACTAGGGATGTGCGATACTCAAAAAATTCGAGCCAAGCCGAGTATGAAATTTGTACTCGAACTCTGCTCGCGTCCATACTCGAAAAACTCGAATCCTGCAAAAATGCGATAACTTCGTCAATTTTTGACCGATTTTGACATTCCAGTATACCAAATCGATCGTCTCGACGAGAGCTTTCCAGTGGTGCAGATTAAAAGTCAATAATTGAAACCATTTTCAAGTTATATCCTTAAAACTGGATAACCATGACCCACACAGTCAGCACCATCTTTGTTCTTGTTATCTTACCAAATTGATGAGAAACTTACAAACAAAATATTTTCATCAAATACTCGAACTCGGGTCAATACTCGATTCTTCTGTTGCAAACTCGACTTGGCTCGACTCGAATTAAAATTTTTGTACTCGCACATCCCTACAAACCACCGATAGTTTGTTTGGCCTTTTTAAATTCTGAACCTAAACTTAGAACAGCTATTGTTCATAAACAATTGAACTACTACTATATTGGCTGTGAGGTGGCACACACCTCTGACCCTTTCGAACAAGTAGAAACCGAGCTAATAACAGATTCTAGTACAGGTTTTTGCATAACCAACAGAGCAGCAAACATCAAGTTACTGAAACTCACTACCCTAAACAACCTATTCTCTCCTGCCAAGTAACCCCAGGAGGCATTGAATACCAACGTGTATGAGAGCCCATCGTAATTTTGTAAACTGGATGCTGTGTGCATGTGGGAGTCCATTAGAGTACTACAGATGCAACACAGCTCACAACTGCTGAACGATTGCCGCACGCAAACATTGCCACTTACCCGTTTTCACTCATTCTCCTTACAGGTTACATACATGCCTAAACTCTCCATCGGAGGCATTCTTTCATACAGGCCATCTTTTGCACAAACGGGGATAGTAGGCATTCGAATACATGTTAAAGATAGGCATAGATGACAGCGTTGGCTTTCTTCTGGAATCCTGTGGGAAGAAAATGAAAAAAAAAAAGGAAAAGCTGGAAGAAACAGGAAAATTCTAAGCAAAGGTTGTTTTAAGGCAAGTGTTAAGGCAGTGCAGAAAATAGTTTTCTAAAGGAAAGAATTAACCTTTTGACATGTATACTGTACACGTAATTCTTCTCACAGTCCGCAGTCACACAGTGCATGGAAACTCTGTTGGTTTACATTTACTTACAGTCCCTTTGACATCTTGTATACCCATAACACACAGACAAATCATATGGTAATGTCAATGTAGTATGTCCAAATAATAATTTTCTTAAAGCTACAGTATGTGACGGAAGTCAAACATGCCACGATTATAAGACCACTTCACGGCAAGAGATTACAAAATATAGACTTAAACTACCGAAACATGATTTGCTCTCCCAGGCAGAGATACAGTATGCGGAACGAACCTGACAAGCCACTCAAACGCAACTCCATTGATAGCAATAGTAGGCCATAAATATACCACACAGAACAGAATGTTGTATGCCATAACCGCAAACGGCTGGAAAGCCTCCTATAGCAAAATGCTTCATGGCTAGCCTAACAGCTTCAAGCGTCTTTTTGTTTCTCAGTAGGCAATACGAAAGACAATCATTTGATTTTTTAATCGCATTTTTTATGATTATAACTAAACCAGAAAGTGACTGCTTTCGCGGAGCATGCTCTCTTCCTGACTGGAAGGTGCTCAAAGAATGTGTTTCCGTAACTTTGCTATCTCCCGCCGTGAATTTGAATGGCAGCGCTGTTTGAATCAAATCACAACCCAAGTAACACGGACAGTTTGGCCAATAATGGTACTTGTTGGGCCACATATAGTTCAATTAGGCCAACAGTTGGGCGTAGCTAATTTTTGACATGGTGGCCCAACACGTGGGGAAGACAAAGTCTCCAATGCTGCTGATGAATTTCTTGCCCTGTGGGTGGCCCGACTTGGCCTGACCAAGAATAGGTCAAAATCATTTGGCCCTAGCTAATTACTGACACCTTGGGCCAACATGTAGGAAAGACAAAATGGCCAAAAGCACCACCAAATTTATTGCCCTGTGGGTGGCCTAACTTGCCCTAAGACTGGCCAACATTTGGTCCTAGCTAATTTTTGACATGTTGGCCTAAACACATGGGAAAGACAAAATGGCCAAAACCACCACCGAATTTATTGCCCTGTGGGTGGCCCGACTTGGCCCAAAGCCTGGCCAAAAGTTGGCCAAATTTGTCCTACTTTAGCTGCTATCAAATTTTAAAGGGTCAGTTATGCATATGCATCATGGGACATCACCCTGTTGTAATTTGCTGCCACATACTACCTGCATTTTTCCTCCTCAATCATGCATCACTATTGGTTCTGACCTAGAAGATATACACATGGAGAAGTCGTGGATCGGCCGAATTGTTTTCTGCAACTGAATAGATTCTAGGTTAAGTTTCAGTTAACCAATTAGAAAGTTAAATAAGTATCCTACATGTTATTAACGGAGAAATGCAATTGTACTTTAATACATTGTGATACTGGTTTTCCAATAGGAGCTGAACAAAGCAACTATGATCAAAACATGTCGGAAACGAAGAAACATTCCGTAGGTAAACTTTCAAGTTAAGTTTCACAGTTAGCAAAGAACATGTGTTCATACGTTTACGATCTACACCTTAAGGCTGTACTGAACAGATCTTGGCAGATTTTGTGCTGATCGGCAAATATCGGTACGGCAAACAAAAACCTACAGATTTTCGATTTTTGCCAGGCTCTTGACAATGAATAAATTCTGTTTCACCACATGTTTTCTTACCTTTTGTTTTAATTTAGGCTAGCCTTACATGTCTTACATTGTGTAGGCTAAGGTCAATAACGGACAAATATTTACTTTTATTTGGGTAAAAAAAAATGTATTCCAATGTTTGCATTAGCCTACAAATTTTGTTAGCCTACAAGTTTATGTAAGCCAGGAAAAAAAATTGTTAAAAATAGGTAGCGATCGGTTCGGTTAAATCGGATCGGTACAGCAATCAATTTGTGGATCGGAATCTGTTCGGCAGAAAAAATGCTGATCGGTACAGCCTTACTACACCTTATAAGCCCTGATCCCGAAGTCCTGTTTTCCCGAGTAACCAACAAAGAAGTAACAATCACTAACCAACAATAACCTTAAATCTGCGACGCACGATGCTAATCATTGCATTGTAAAGTGGCGACAATAGGATCTTTGTAAGCAATGAAACTTAGTTTACCACACCATAATATTATTAGCCAGCAACAAAGAATTGTTTAAACGATGCATAAACTGGATAGATATTCAAAACGCAAAAAAATACACAGACGGGTTCGCTCACCCAATCTACATTAATAAAACGAATTGCAGTGCTGTAAAACGGCCACGCGACCCAGACGGACACCCATCTAATAATATCGGTAACAATGCTGCGTTGATTGTCAACAACACCCGGCCACCCTTCTAATAAAAACAGTATTCGATTATTGTAAGCGGAATGATTGTTGGCAATAAACTAAAAACTGACTGTTGCCAATAAACTGAAACTATGGATTGCGATGGTTGCGTTAGTGGTGGTATAGTATAGTAAAGAGTGTACGGCTTTTAGGCCTTTTAGACTCTTATTAAAGAAACAAGAACAAGAAACGATGGATAAAACAATGCTTCAGTTCAGGTATATGCTTCTTAATATTAAACCACTGGCTAAAGGTTCTGTCGTTGTAGACGATTAAAATTAAAGGTATTGTGAAACTCCCTTAAATATTGAAAGCGCTTTACTTGCTGCCCAGATTCAAGTAAAAAAAATAGCATAAACGAACCCACGGTACAAAGGCGTATTTATTAATTTACGGTGGAAATCCATATGAAAGTGCATAGAGTCCAGGTCAGGTGAGGCGCTGATTGAGTGAGCGAAGCGAACGAAAATCAGCGTTTGATAGCCATGTGCGTAAACTAACAACGTAACTTTCAATGAATAAAACAATGCTTCACGTATATGCAACTTAATATTACACTGCTGGCAAAAGGTTCTTTCTGTCTTTGCGATGATTCAAATTAAAAGATAGTGAAACTCGGTTAAATATGGAAAAAAATGCGTTTGTTAGCCAGCGTGCTCAAAAATACATAGACGGCATACACGCCTTTCACAACAAACACATGACTGCACAAACCATCCCAATGTTGCAAACGGTGAATCAAACACCACCCGTCCACCATCCTTCACCGCTTGCTAACGGTTCTGTCATTGTAGACAATGAAAATAAAAGGATTAGTGTACCTCGGTCAAATCTTAAAAATAAAAATTACAAAGCCGTCATTGAAATGACGCCATCCGGTGGAAATATTCGTATGAAAGTTCATGGAGTCCGGGTAAGAGGAAGTGCTCAATCAAGGTTCATATTAATAACAGAAAATGAATATCCCTGACACTCCCTGATTTTCCCTGACTTACTCCTTCAAATATCCCTGACCAAAACACTTGTTTTTAAAAATGTTTTACTTATGCAGTCAACTGCAGTGCTCCGACGCCAAAAGCACAATTTTTTTTTAATTTTGTGACAATTTTAGAGGGTTGGTGGGGGTAGAGGGTTTGCGCGCGGATAATGAATATGTGGCCTAGTATTTTTCATGACTTTTAAGATCTGTCACAAATCTTGACCCCATACCTAAGGTCCAAAATAATCTGACTCACCCCCTCAACCCAAAGTGTTTCTTATGACTACTCAGGCTACCTGTGGATGATATTTTATAACCAAATGATTTTCAAACATTTGAAAATGCGTCACATTTTCAATGAAAGGAAAGGCTGGAAATTTTGGTCAGCACGGTTCAATCTAAAAAAAATAACTGAATATCCCTGACTATCACTGACTTTTCCCAAATTTTCCATTTTTTCCCTGACTTTCCCTGACCGTATTTCATATCCCTGATTTTCCCTGACTTTCCAGGTCGGTATGAACCCTGTCAATGAGAGAGTGAAACGAACGAAAATCAGCGTCTGTTATCCAGTGTGTGCAAAAATACATAACCGGTATACACGTCTTCCACAACAAACACATGAGAGAGCAAGCTGTCCCAATGTTGCAAATGGTGCATCACACACCACCCGTGCACAGCAAGGCCTTCAGCTAGTCAGCATATATTGGACAGCTAAAAATAATTGTTTAAACGATGCATAAACCGCTGGCATAAGCCACTGGAAGATTAAAATGAAAGGATTAGTGAAACTCGGTTAAATATTCAAAACGCACAAAAATACACAGATGGGTTCGCTCAATCAATCAGCGTTTATTAGTCAGCCAAAAATAATTGAGCGCACAGGTCGTTTTTGATGCACCGTTTAAGAAACAGCCAGCTAGCTGGGCTGGAAATTCTGATGAACTGTTTGCAATATGGGGATGGGGGTGGGGTTGTTTTATCAAACGGCCAGCATAGCTGGCCTGGAAATTCTGACACACCATTTGCAACATGGGGATGGGGAGGGTTGTTTTCTGGAACAAAAACAACCTCACATGAACATTCTAGTCAATTACTATAAGCACATTATAATTACTCATCAAAATAAGCGAAAATTAAATTTTTTAGGGGCTTTATAAATCTTAAGCGTCGGGGTGGGGCCCCCGTGTTAGGAATCTGCATACTCAAAACCTAGCCCCCCCCCCCCCCCCGGTTTTTTATTAGAGTCGATTAGACTCTCAGGCGAACGGTTTGTCTGGGTGTCTGTCTGTCTGTGTTCACGCTATAACGTTCTAACGAATTATTGGATTTCTGTCAAATTTTGCACACACATCTATGGCACATTTCTAAGTCTAAGTTCGAAAACGGGTCGATTCCGTTGGGAAAATCCTCCACAAGAAATAATCAAAGATTTTTGTTCGCAGCAAACATACGAGGTTCGTTATTTTTTCTTCAGCCGACTGACGTCATCCATCCACGACCAATTACTGGGAACTATGAAGCCTTCGTCAGCGGCTGACGTCCCCACCAACCGACCAATGACTGGCAACTTCCTCAACTTATGCTACAAATCACTGACGTAGGCAGGCGGCTCCACTGATGTCATAACGTACGAACTGGATAACAAGCTTGTATAGTCATGTCGGTATGCGAAATTAGCATAGACTTTGGCTACTTGTTTGGACATCGTTCATGACTTTAATGCTTAGTCCTTTTTTTTGGAGGGGGGAGGAGAAATATTTAAATCAACTTCTACTGTATGACATTTGGTTTTTTTTTGTCAGGGAAGGGGAGGAGGGAGCAAGTTCATAAAACTACTTTTGGGCGATGACTGTGCTATCTAGATATTTCATCATTATCAGTCGTGCGACGTGGCAACGTCACAGTCGGACAAACGAAATGTTTAAAATGCCGATACTAAATGGTTTGGAGGCCTCCCGTATCATAAAACTGCCAAACGGTGCAGAATATTTTAATGTTGATTCAGTTCACTAGTGTTCTAATTAAACTTAAGAATCGTAGTGGGCTCGTCTTTAATTGAGAGGTGTGCGCCGCCATTCCATCCATCGCAGTTGATCAAAAGCTAGAAATGCAAGCGTCCACTGGTTTTACGGTTGCATACGTGTCGTGGAACCGCGGCCAAGAAATCATTTGAGTGTTAGGATTGTGTTCTTAGGAGGGCTAATTATTCACACGTGTTCGACAATTAGTTTCGCAAGAGGAAACAAATCGACTCTCACTATAATTGGTTTAAACATGTTTATTTTTATCAGCTATTGATACCGCTATGTATCCTTGAACGTTGTTACAACTAATAGAAGCTACAAGCTAATCTAGAAATTCACGGTGAGGTCGATATTTGGTCTTCCAAGTCGTAACGAAACGTAAAAAACAATGAATGAATTGTTTATTTCCCGTTCCGTTAAGATACAATTATATCGCCCAATACATGTTTATTAGAGTTGATTAGACTCTTATGCGAACTGTTTGTCTGTCTGTCTGTCTGTGTGTTCGCGCTATAACGTTTTAACGAATTATCGGATTTCTGTCAAATTTTGCACACACATTCTATGTCACATTTCTAGATCTAGTTCGAAAATGGGTCGAATCCGTTGGGAAAATCCTCCACAAGAAATAGTCAAAGATTTTTGTTCGCAGCAAACGTACGAGGTTTGTTATTTCTTCTTCAGCCGACTGACGTCATCCATCCACGACCAATGACTGGCAAATTATTGCCCAGATCACTGACGTAGGCACTGATCTCATTCGTACGAACTGGATAACAAGCTTGTATAGTCATGTCGGCATGCGAAATTAGCGTAGACTTAGGCTACTTGTTTGGACAATCGTTCATGACTTTGATGCTTAGTATTTTTTTGAGGGGGAAGAGAAATATTTAAAACAACTACTACTGTATGACATTTTTTTTTTGTTGTCAGGGGAGGGGAGGGGGGGCGCAAATTAATAAAACTACCTTTGGGCAATGACTGTGCTATCTAGATATTTCATCCTTATCAGTCGTGAGACGTGGCAACGTCGCAGTCGGATAAATGAAATGTTCAAAAAGCCGAGACAAAATGGTTTGGAGGCTTCCCGTGTCATAAAACTGCCAAACGGTGCTGAATATTTGTAATATTACAGTTTAAAATGAAACCGATTGAAGAATCGTAGTGGGCTCGTCTTTAATTGAGAGGTGGGCGCTGCCATGCCATCCGACGCAGTTGATCAAAACATGTATGGGGGGATTGAGGCAAAAAAGCTAGAAATGCAAGTGACCACTGGTTTTACAGTTGCCTACGCGTCGTGGAACCGCGGCCAAGAAATCATTTGGGTGTTAGGATTGTATTCTTTGGAGGGGTATCACACGTGTTAGACAATTAGTAGCCATACCGTTCGCTGTATCACAAGAGGAAACAAATCGACTCTCACTATAATTGGTTTAATCAGGTTTATTAGAGTTGATTTAGACTCTTTGTGAATGGTTTGTCTGGGTGGGTGTCTGTGTGTGTGTTCGCGTTATAACGTTTTAACGAATTATCGGATTTCTGTCAAATTTTGCACACAAACTCTATGGCACATTTCTAGGTCTATGTTCGAAAACGGGTCGAATCCAAAGGGAAAATCCTTCACTAGAAATAATCAAAGATTTTTGTTCGCAGCAAACGTACGAGGTTCGTTTTTTTTCTTTAGCCGACTGACGTCATCCATCCACCGACCTATGGGTGGTAACTCTGTAGCTCTCATCAGCAGCTGACGTCACCACCAACTGACCAATGGCTGGCAACTCTATAAAGCGTTCGCCTTAATTATTCTAGGTCCTTGAAGTTGGCAAGCGTACGGCACTGATACGGATAATATATCTGGATAACAAGCTTATATAATCGTTTCGGCATGCAAAATTAGCGTCGACTTGGGCTACTTGTCTGGACAATCGTTCGTTACTTTAATGGTTAGTACTTTTTTTTTTTGGAGGGGGGGAGGAGAAATATTTAAAACAACTTCTACTGTATGACATGTTTTTTTTTTGTCAGGGGCCGTGGGGGGGGGAGCAAATTCATAAAACTACTTTTGGGCAATGACTGTGCTATCTAGTTATTTCGTCCATATCTGTCGGGCCGTGTGGCAACGTCGCCGTCAGTTAAATGAAATATTCAAAACGCCGAGCCCAAACGGTTTGGAGGCTTCCCGTGTCATAAAACTGCCCAACGGTCTTGTAGATCGCCATCACTGCCGTTTTACTTTGGTTTTAGGGAAAATACTCACAATCAGAATAGGCAACACCAAAAGTTTGTAACTGTCAATCACAGACGAATTTTCGGTGGCCAATTTTCTGCCACATTCTTCAGGCCAGGCCTCGAGTTCTATTCACAACAGCAACAACAAACGTCAACGGAAAAAACAAATTTGAATTTGGCGATTTTCTCAGTGGGACTTGGCTCCTAAAAAGCAGTACTTGCTGTTGGAGGTGGTACCCTCTTCCTGTGATGTTGTAAGGAATTGTTTCCACTGGATTTCAAGTTGGTGTATCAAGTCTGGGGTGGCAAACTGCATAATTTTTGGGTATGCAGGTGCCTGTTCATTTAGCAGAGGGATTTTGTTTACTTTGCAGTATAAAATAGAAAGGGATTCCAGTGCGCGGATGATCTTCTTTTTCAGAGTTGGAATGCAGAAGCACTTACGTGCTTTCCCAGTCTATGCTGTGTTGGGCCTTAACACTGTGTGCTGCAATGGCGCTCTTCTTCAGGTCTGCGTTGGCTGTTGCTTGCATATGCTCAGAGATTCTTTTACAAACTGTGCGTTTTGTTTCTCCCACATACCCCCCCCCCCCCTCCCCCGGGCAGTCTTTGCAGGGGACCCAGTAGACGGCCGACTTGGTGGTAGGTAGCTGCACTGGGTCATCAGCTGCTGCTTGTTTTGTTGTAATGGAAGCAGGTTGGGGTACTACAACATCACAGGAAGAGGGCACCACCTCCAACAGCTAGTACTGCTTTTTAAGAGCCAAGTCCCACTGAGAAAAGAGCCAAATTCAAATTTGTTTTTTCTGTTGACGGTTGTTGTTGCTGTTGTGAACAGAACTCTGGGCTTGGTCTGAAGAAGTGGCAGAAAATTGGCCACCGAAAATTCGCCTGTGATTGACATTTACAAACTTTTTGGTGTTGCGTATTCTTATTGTGAGTATTTTGCCAAACGGTGCTCAATATTTTTAGTGTTGATTCAGTTCACATGCTGTAATTAAACTTACAGTTTAAAAATGAAACCGATAGAAGAATCACAGAGTGCTCGTCTTTAATTGAGAGGTGTGCGCCGCCATGCCATCCCATCGCAGCTCATCAAAATCTAGACATGCAAGCAACCACTGGTTTTACGGTTGCATACACATCATGGAACTGCAGCCAAGAAATCATTTGGGTTTTTGGATTGTATTCTTAGGAGGGGCAATTATTCACACGTGTAGTAGCCATATCGATCGCTGTATTCGTAAGAGAAAACAAATCGACTCTCACTATAATTGGGTTAAACAGGTTTATTTTATCTCATTCCTGTGCAGGACCGCAATTAGGAAGGCGGGTTGGGGGGGGGGGGGGAGATAGTGGGAGCACAGACACACACTCGTTGACCACCAGAGAGCATAGACATACAAAGGCTTCTACCAAGAAGCTCTGATCTAGGGATGGGCGATAATGAAAATTCGAGTCCTCGATTATTGCAGCACCTTGATGTGCGATATTTGCAATGATTGCGATATTTCTCGATGTGTAAGCCAAGCTGTCTTAATTTGATCAATTGGTCATAATAGCTCTATTCCTACAGTAAACCTACTTACTATACATGTTTAGGCCTAGTAATACTACGACTAGGCCTAAATGAACATACATAATAGGTCTAGTTAATGTCATGTTAATACAAAACTAAGAAAAAAAATTAATCTTATTTATTCAAAATAATTAAGTACTTTCAAATGTTTTAAGTATTTGAAATACCATACAAGCCACACTCGCCAGATAAGCCATACCCACAAAAAAGACATTACCTAAAAAAAAAAAAACCAGTGTACGCAATCCGAACATTTTCCGCAGTTAAGTGACTTGTTAAGATGTGAAAATGTTGATATTAATTAATCAACAGACAAGTACTTTATGTTGTAACATTAGTCCTGTTAAAGTCAGCAGTGAGTAGTAATTTTTCTTATCCATTTGGAGGCCATGTTTGCTGAAAAATGTAGATTAGATGGTTTATTAGAAATAACTTCAGAACGGTTGCAACTAGAGACTTTTGGTTTGCACCACTGGAAAGCTGGCAAAAATACGATTAAAATGGTGCATTTGAATGTCAAAATCGGTCAAATTTAGCGAAATTGTCGACAACGATGGGAAACAGCGGAAATGAGCTTGAAGCTGTGATGATCTCGATACACGAAAATCATTGCGATAACACTATCGCGTGTGTTGTCTATCGCGATAATATCGAAATATCGCCCATCTCTACTCTGATCCACAACTACAATGCAGGAATAATGATGTTAAGTAAAAAATGAAGAACGCACTACCACCATAGAGATCACTGTTCACATTAAATTTTTGATGACTCCTATCAGAAATTCTATCTGTATTCTACAGAATCGTTTACAGGAGAACGAAGAAACACTATATTTCACTCGATCACAATTGTAACGCTCAAATTCAAAAACAAAAATACACACTGTACGGTATTTTGCGAATTTTCGATAGGCCTAA
>JAHWFP010128568.1:24796-43734 GCA_023313725.1 Lithobius niger | reverse complement strand
ATTTTATTGCTAACCTGATGACGAAAATTGAAAATTTTCGAAACGTTGTTTGTATTTTTATGTAACACTGCTTGGTTTGCCTTCACCTAATCTGTTACCGTGATTTTTACTCCAATGGTTTCTTATCGCATGAGCTTTTTCCTTTACGAAATAATACCACGTGAATAAAAAATAGACGTAAACACCATTTTCTGAAAAAACCCAATGGAAATAAAATAGAGAATAAAAACACAAATGTTTAAACTATGTATTCAAGGGCGGATCCAAGGGAGGGGCCGCGGGAGGGGGGGGGGGGGAGAGGCAAATAAATTCGAAAAAGCTCCTACAATTTTTGAAAAGACGATGTTAAATTAGCCAAAAAATACATGAAAACGCAGAAAAATCACCTGGCGGCCCCCTCCAAGACTTCATTTTGGATGCGCGCTTGTCTGTATGCTTTTTCTGTATGTTCATGAAAAAAGAGATTTTTTTCGGAATTCTTGGTAGCCTATGTGTGGAAAAGTTGACTTATGGGATCAATATCTAAACAAAAAAATTTCACCCCTCTGGGATCGTGTCGTGAGGTACCCCCAAGAACTTTCAGGTTTAAAACTGTGTGGTAATGGGGGGATAGGCGAAAAAGGCAAACAGGATGATAGGACTGGTTGTAAATTTAATTTCAACTCTTGAAGCTTTCAGAAACTATGAAAAATAACCATAATTGCAAAGAATTATTTTTCTGCACAATAGTGTGAATAGTAGTTATAGGTCAAAATAGCCTGAAACGCCTTTTTGTCCCATTTTCGATGCTAACTTATTCCCACAGTTTTGAAGAAATGTAAAATTCCTTGTAATTACGGCATGTTCACTTCGTTTCTGTACGGCTTGTTCGTGGTGTTTCTGAGAGTATCAAATGAAATAGTGATAAATTTTAATTTTAAACTAGTCCAATCATATTTTTTTCCCCTTTTTCACTTTCCGCTCACTGAAATGCAAGTTAAACTTGAATGCTCTTGGGGCTCCTCAAGACGTGATCCCAGAGTGGTGAAATATTTTTTTGTGTGTGATAGTGATGCTATACGACAACTTTACCACACCCATACTACCAAAAATTCCGAATTTTTTCTCACTGCACCCTATCCGGCAGCTGGGAGTCGTTTTAAGCCACACCATAAGCGACCGCACACTTTCGAATTTCAATCGACGACGTAAATAGACGCAGACACTATTATTTCCGACCTGCAATTTTAGACGTATAAAAACAAGTGGTGTCTACAAAAATAATTAGTAATGACTGGTCCATCTTGAGAGTGGAACCCTGGAATCAGTAACGCAATCTTCGAATAGTCTTTACTTTAATAGTTTTTGCCAGTGTACCCTAAAGGGCACCCTAAGAATAAAAAAAGGGGGGGGGGGAGGTGGCACTGCCGCAAGTGCCCCAATATGTGTGTGCCTTTGGGTCACATCACACTCAGTCATCGGTAAAACTGATAAATGTAGAGAAAAAAATTCGTTCTGTAACTTCAACAATTTGAGTCAATATAATGGAAAATTTTGAAAATTTTACCAATTTAGCTGTATGAAAAAAAGTGAACTAAAAAGTGATTTTGAAATGCGAAGAAAAAAAGTGAAAAAATATGTGAAAATGACAAAATGTCTGATCTACACATAGATTTATTCGAATTCCCAACTGACCTACTTCGCCCGAAAACCAAGTTTATTAAATTTACATATACGGTAAATAGAATTTTGTAACACAAACATTCCACGAGAGGACCTCTGTTCCCAGAGCCTTAACAATGTCCCATATTCCTCGTACTCTCCTTCGGGACTCTTTATACACTCTTGACATTTATTGTTAACACTAGATAACAATAAATTTGAGCACACGCTGTTAAGACAAAAAGTATTACTCTACCTTAATTATTTTAATTCACCTTTAACAATTAAAACTTAGGCAACAATCATCACAACAAACATCACTTCAATTCAATTGTTGAGTTGTAAACCATTGTAGCGCGACGCCTAGCGTCAGCGTGTTGTATCCTGAAGCATAGTTGGGCACATTTGAGGTACTTGGAGAAAAATAATAATGCGGTACAAAAACTTAAATTGTGTTGAAATCGAGAGCAGTGAACCACCTTACACAATGAACCACCTTACAAAAATTAACTCGTGTAGAATTGCCAGCTAGGCTGCTTTCAATGCAAAATCTGACCCTCAATAACGTTGAAAATGTGTTATTACTAGCAATCTAGTCCGCTCATCCCCATAGGGATGATTCCATAGGGTGACTATTCATCGATACCGAGATAACAGGAAGGCTTCCAGCTATGAAATTGGACGAATGGGTGCAATACAATACGAACTCCGTACCTTTTATGGTTTGTAGCCTGGGGGCGTAACGGGGATGGCGTGGGAGGGCGCGTAAGTACGAAAATATTGTTATAATCATTGCTAGTATTGTCGGCATCGTCTCTCAATGGACAGCCAAAGTTCGGACAATGAGAACGTGGATACTGACGTACGTGCCTAGACACACACTAGCGTATCACGATAACTCTAAACAACGTTGCAAAGAAATTTTACTCACGTCCAATTCACGAAAAATAAACCGACTGTAAAAACAAAAGCAAAATAAACAAAGCCAAAAACTGGTAAAAAGGCCACCAAGTTGAGAGTGGTTCGGCCCTTCAAAGGAGTGATATCAACACACCAAAACTAACTAAATAAAAGAAATCACAACAAAATTAAAACCAAACCAAAAACCTATAAAGAGGTGACTAAGTTGAGAATCGTTCGACCTATAGGCAAAAGGTAGTAGCAAATTGTTGAAAACCAATTTCTTGTTGACGTGGCACTTTATTACACGTCTACACGGTAGTGGAGTTGAGTTAATACACAATTTAAAAAAATAAGGAGTGATATCATATCAAAAACCAAAACCGGTAAAAGTGGTCACCAAGGTTCGAATGGTTCTGCTCTTCAAAGGAGTGATATCAACACACCAAAACATTCGCCAACTTAATCGCACCGAATAATACTTTGGACGTTAAATGAAAACTTGAACATTGCTACCAAAAGTAGCAATGTTCTAGTTTTCATTTAACCTTCGAACTATTAAACGGTGCAATTAACTTGGCGAATGTTTTGGTGTGTTGATATCACTCCTTTGAAGGGCCGAACCATTCGAACCTTGGCGACCCCTTTTGGCTTTTACCCGTTTTGGTTTTTTTATATGATTTGATTAACGCAAAAAAAAATATGGAGAGCAGCGCAAGGCTATATTAAAAAAATCATTAAAATTAATGAAACAAGAGTAATCCGTGTTAGGTGTAGTATTAACTCGAATTATAAACGACGCTTGTTTCACGATATGTGCTCAGTGGGCTTATCTTATCTCAATGAAAAAGGGAAGTGCCAACCCGGGGATTCGGCACGGGAAACCTCCGATCATCGTAGGGGCCGAAAGATTGTCCAGAATTGCCAGAATAGTTCCCATAGCCGCTGAAGGAGCATGGTAGCCTCTCACGCTACCCTGGCCGGCAATCCTGGCGGGGACTTTGCCAAGATTCCCTTTCCAAGGGTTCGATTAGATCCACAGACCTCCACCAACCAGGCTGAGCTCTCTCACCGCTCAGCCACGATGACCACATTAAGATGCTATTATTAAGTTGGCGTTTAACTATTGTGTCATATGTATGTTTTTCTAAGAATGCCAACACGTCACATGCGAGCGAAGGATCTTGTGAGGTGCGGGCACGTACTCCATCTTTGTATGTATTCCAGACTAAATATATTGACTCGCGCACGTTTTTTAATCTAGTTTTAGGCGGAGTTAGCTAGTGTGTTGACAATTCGTCTCTTGTAATATTAAATTATTTTTAAAACTCTGATTTGCTTTTAATTATCTGTATTTTAAACAAAAATAAATCGACCTACTCAGACCATACCACGTCCGGACAACCGTATAGCACTTTAAAATATTTCCTAGATTTCTTCGAGATCACGTTTCCTACTAGAAGCAGTTTACCCTCCGCCCATAATCCTTTGTAATACTTGTACGTGACTACACTACGCTATTAATTTGCTCTTAATTTTAAAAGCGTGAGGTTACTTTTAAGTGACGCATAAGAATTCACTATTTTAAAGTGCCTACTAAGAGAAGAACCCAAAAAGACCGTTTGTGTTTCTAAGGTGGAAATGAGAACAAAGATTTTAGCGTTGTCAATATTCCTTTCAGTACGGGAAGACTTGGTAGAAAATGAAAATGTCCTTAAATTATTGTTAAATCGAAACAGTCACGCGTCAAACAAAACTGTACACAAAATACCTTCACGAATTATCTTCGAGGCTGATACAATTTATCTTACAGACAACGTTTGCCCTTTTCATATGGACCTTTCTAATTGGTCAAGTGGTTCAGGGGTTAGGGAGCTCCAAACGTCCAAATTGATTGTTTTACATTGTTATTATGCAACAATGCCAAACTGAACATTAAATAAATCGGTTCGTCTTCATTACTAATATGAAATGCTATCATGTAGAAAAGGTGACTGCTGTCCTCAAAATGTAAAGGTGACTGCTGTCCTCGAAAGCCAACAAAAAAAAAAAGGAAATGGACCATAAAACTACATTGGTGTTTCCATCTCATAATTACTAAGAAAAACAAATGGATTTCATCAATTTGGACCAAAAATAGCTGATATCTACCCCAAAACAAAACTTGTTAAGGATTCCCGCCAAGTATTTCGGCCGTGTGAAGTCGTGATATCAAACGCCAAGCTCTTTCGCCAAGCTAATCCCACCGACTAATACTTCAAACGTTAAATAAAATAATAGAAAATTGCGCAGTAAGCAATTTTCATATATTTCATTTAACCTTCAATGGGATTACTCGGTGGGATTAGCTTGGCGAAAGAGCTTGGCGTTTGATATCACGACTTCACACCGCCGAAAAGCTTGGCGGGAATCCTTAACAAGTTTTGTTTTGGGGTATACAATTTATCTTACAGACAGCGTTTCAATCGCCTGGGTCTTGAATCACTAGAACTACGAAGACTCAAGCAGACCTATGTCTTACTTATTCCATCTTGAACGTGCTCGTTGATACTGAATCTGGGCTTTTCATTAATATTTGCCGTAACAAATATACCAGGGGACATTCGTTTAAACTAACTGTAACAGCGGTAAAAAGGAACTGCGCAGCACACAACATTTTTCTTTTCAAACCGTGTGGTAATGCCGAGGAACAGCATCGGCTAGTCTTCAACGTTTTAAGTGTGATCTAAAAATATTGACTTATCTTTGTTTTTTAATGGCACCCGCGCACACGGCAACCAAGCCGCGCGGCCAGTCACTGCGGCCAACGAGAATGCTTGCGGTATATAAGTAGCAACGCGCACTTGGCCGCGGCGGCCACTGGGATTCCGAGCGGCCTGCAGGCGACCACAGGACGACCATACTTGCTCCGTATTCATTTTTCACTACGTGATCGAGAATTGTCAATGAAAAACAGACGTGGCCGCGAGGCACGTCGCCGTGTTTTTTGGCTGCGACGATCACTGGCCGCACAATGTGGCCGCCAAATGCGCGGGCGCCCTAAGTGTTTTGGATTCTTAATAGTGACTGCATTACATGTATTATAATTTCACCTATCTGTTTTTCTTTGTATCTTAAATGTTTTGTAAACTTAAAATCTTTAATTAATGAGTAAGCATTAAGTGATGAAGCATTAAGTGTAAGCATTAAGTGTTGACCTTTGTTCTTATCTGTTTTCCTTTGTATTTTAAAATGTTTTTGCAAGTTTAAAATCTTTTCAGGATAGGTGTTAATGGATGATAACCATCTCTTCCTGATTTCCTATTACCAGTTGGTATAGTAATAAATTACATCTTATCTAATCTTTTCTTTTCTAAATGCTCTATTAGTGATCAACTTTAAAATTAAGCCTACGATGCTAAATTTTAATATTCTTACAAGAGATCTTTCACTGTTTTAGCCTACACAGAATTAAAAGTGCTATTGGTCCTCAATTACAAAAATTCGGGTATCCGTTAGCATTGGTCAGACCGGGGCAACACTGTAGATAGGAAGTTACTAGATATAGCATCCTACATCTTCCAAGCCTAAGCAGGGCCCTGGCGGTAGTTGCGGCTACTAATACCACTCATATAGTGCTTTGCCTCCGTGCTGCTTCTCATGCAAAGCATTAGCAGAAACGTTATATCCGCAACTACCACCAGGACTCCGCGTAGGCCGGAAGAGGTAAGGTGCGATATGTTACAGAGCTAACTTTCTAATCTATGGCAACGCGCTGTCGGCTATAACAGTTTGTGGCAGTCTGTTACAGATGACGGCAAGTGTCGTTAGGCCTATATTTGAGTGGTCCATTTTTAGTCTTCTGCACAGCCGAAATGGCCGGTAAGACTAAAGCAACGACTTTGCCCGTCCGTCCGTCCGTTGCTTTTTTTCAGAGATAGTCAAGTGGACTTTAAAAAAAAAGGAAACTTGAAACATCGTTTCTTGATGTAAGTCAACGAAATAATAACATTTGATGGTCGCATTTAATCACTACAGGAAGACACGCAACCGTAAAAAGAACAATATTTAGTTAACGACACATTTCGTTTTTTAAAAAGATAATCTAAAAAAAGGTAAAGTAAAAGCGTTTGTTGTGGAGTCATAACTAGACAGTAGAGGGCCCAAAGGCCGCTAACACACAGCAAAGTAAAACATGATAGTTTAAAACAAAAGATGTAGAACAAGTAAGGTATTTAAAATAAAATGCGTACAGAGCTGAGCTGCAGGGCGCACCGAGGGTCAAACTCTACAAAACCCTGTGAGGACCACCCTCCTGACCAACTTTCTAAAGCTGGCCAGCGAAGGTGCCATGACAACTTCCCATGGCAAATGGTTCCAAGGATTCACAACACGACTACAAAAGAAAAATTTACGGGAGTCCGTCGTAGAGCGATCGACCACCAGCTTCAGTGAATGGCCTCTAGTCTTCTCACAACCACGAATAATCTGTGGAGTTATTCCACGGATTTTTAGCGTAGTTCTGTTCTTTAAGTCATCGAGAGATGAAGGCTGGGTGGCGAAGTTCACATAGCCCCGCACACACAAAAATCAGAGAATGTTGTCTGGCAGTGGCGTGCACAGGAGGGTCACAAAGAGGGGGGGGGGGGGGCCCCAACAGTGCCTCTGCCCTTTTTAAAAACTGCCCTTTTTGTAAGAATGAACTTTTGTGCTGACATTTACTGGTGCGGTGGAGCCTGAGGAAGAGCCTAAAGGCCTAAAAACGCCTAAAAGGGGAAAAAAATAAGAACGGGGTAGGAAAGGGTAAAAAGACAGCGGAAAAAAAAATCCCCCAGACACTATGCCCACTATAACTTGCTGTGCCTTTTTACTAAAACGTGCCCCTGCCCTCTTGGGGGGGGGGGTCTGTGTACGCTACTGATGTCTGGAGAAATTTTTATGCTGCATCTCTACAGCTTCGATGGTGGTTGCCACGCAGCAACACAACCTCAACACCTTGCTCTGCTGTTAACATGGTCGTGTTGAGCGTTCCTGTGTAACGCTTTGCCTGAAGTACACTTTTACCTTACGGCAAGTGACTTTTTGGGACACACTGTACATATATCCAACCCTTGCTTTTGGAGGTTAGGCTGCTCATTAATGACGTATGCTATTGTAGGCCTACCTATACTTCCAAGTTTTGATTTTTGTGTTATAGAGTTTCCTTAATGACTTGCAAAACGATGAACTAACAACAAATTCGGAAATGGATAATGTGTCAGTTTACGAAAAAACGTGTTATGTGGACTTGTTTCAAATGGTCATTGGATAAACGTTATGGTTTATGGGATCGTGCTGAACTATTTTTTACATTCAGAGGCGCATATTTGTTGTCCTCTGGACGCTGCTTGTGGATCCGGGGAGGGCGAAGGGGGTCGAAGAATGGCACCGTTCGCCCCATTTTTCGATTCCTGGCTACAGTGTAAGTGTAATGCAGTTAGAAGACGTAAAAGTTTATTATCCCAATCAGCGGCTACAAGGAAACTGTGCGCTCTATTGTCTTTTCAAATTCCCGTAAGAGTTGAGTTTTTATTTCTTTTTAATTTTAATGGACTTGTAGGTTACATTTCGATTGTTTAGAAGCTCTGTGTATTAGAAACGCTGAGTTGCTGCTTGGGAAACCCAGTAACACCTTGCTTGGTTCCACTGCCAATGAAAACAACCAAAACTACCTTTATATGGATAACAAGGAGGGTGGATGTTGGGAGAAAGAGGACAAGGTGTTGACGCTCATCCACTCCACTCACCCCTTCTCTCCCACAACGTGTTTCGATCCGTATCCACCAAGGTGCATTCTTAGAAATTTAAAGAATTAATTTCTGTTGAAATGGTTAAATGAGCTCAATGAGACATTTTTCTGGGCACGTATTATAAGTTCACTGACTGCAAACTTAAGGGTAACATGAGAGGCTACCATGCTCCTTCAGCAGCTATTGGAACTTATTCTGGCCAATTCTGAACAATCTTTCAGCCCCTACGATGGTCGGGGATTTCTCGGTTCAAATCCCCGGGTTTGCCCCTCCCTTTACCAGATATTTCTTCTTCCAAAAAGGCAGGTAATGTTTAAAATTGAGCCGCTCAAACTACACAAGCATGAAATTGTTTCGGTTGACTTAAGAAATTAATTAAAAAAAAAAAAATTTCTTGTGAAATTCCCGAATTATCGCGGTTATCAACGGTTTTTCTTAGGCAAAAAAAATTCGAGAGTTAAACAACGCCGAGTTGCACCAGCAGGCTACTGGCTAGGTGTTTTAATATGCAATTTTGGTGGGTGATGCTCCTTGAGTAAGAAGCATGATTGACACTACGTACATATTCAAGAAAAATAATCGTCAGTCTATATCAGTCTATTAAAGAATGGGCTATTTTCAGAATTTGGTTGGAGGGGGAGTAGAAAAAAATTGGAATTAAAGTGGGATCCACAATTTTTACTAATAGGTTTGGGGGGGGGGGCGCTAATAGACCCACGGAGCCCTATAAAGCAACTCATTTTCATCAGTTTTAGTATCTTTGACACGTATCTACATAATAATTCTGGATCCCGGCTGAGCTGATAAAAGGAAAAGGAAAGTTAAAGGAAAACCGTAAGGACAACAATCACTTTAATCGCTTCTCATTGTTTTCGTGCACGTGTGCTACGGTGCCTAACCATTCATGGTGCACGTGCTAAGGATTGAAAACTATCGTCCAAACCGTTGATTGTTGATGGGTAAAATGAAAGAATCCATGTTTCAGCAGATTCAATGACTAAGGCCAACAAAAATCACCGTTTCTCAGCCAGGGTGCGCAAAAATTAGATTGAAGTCATTTTAATCCGTGAAAGCGTTTCTTAGCCAGTGTGTGCGAAAATGGGAGTGGGAGTGGGAGTTGGGAGTAGGAGTGGGGAGTGGAAGTGAGGGGGTTGGAAGTGGGGAGTGGGAGTGGGGCCGGAAGGGGGGGGGGGAGTGGGTCTGTAAACTAAATTCAAAACCGGCCCGGTGCGTAGCACGGGTTTCCTCTATAGTAAAAAGTTAATTTTCAGAACTTTTTTAGTTGCAATAACGTCTTATTAGTCCACTTTTATCAAATGTTATTCTTAATTTTGGGTTGAGGAACTTGTTCTCTTACCCTCCTCCTCCCCTCCGCCCCCCTCCCAAAACTGGGTGCGCCACTGATTCTAAACGATTTGTTGGTTCCGTAAAACAAAGTGTGGGCCTAAAGGTCATCTTATTTTGCTTCGGAAGTAAATTTTCAACCCCATCCCTTCATTTTATTAAGTTTATTATTATTATTCTTGTGTTAAGAAGTCAAGCTGCGAGTGAGATAAAATCGTGGCTGCGGTCCTAGTGGATTCAAATCCCTGCCCGAAGATGGACAGACTGATTATGCATTCCTTCAGCTCAGCTTCAACTTTTATTCCTTCAATTTTTTATTGGGACGAACAACTACGTTCTAGCACAAAAAAAATGTGTATACATCTAACGAGATTCGTCCATTTCACGCGATGGTTTTTGTGATTCAACATACGTTCTCTAGCTTTTGAGCATCTTCAAGGCTATCCAGATGCTGTGAGCTGTCAGTTTTGATCTTAGTATTTTTGCCCGGCAGCCTTTCGTTCCTGTGGTACGAGCATCCCTGCCAACCCATACCTGTTTAAGAAAAATGATGGAATTGTGATAGTGGAGGTCACGTTGCGGTGAGGTGGAAAAAGGCTTCCAGGAATAGGCCAAACTTGTGTTGTAGAAAGTGGATCGTTGTTGTAATAATTTAAAAGATAAGCTTGGTACGGACTGAGCGAGGGAGTTTACTCATGGAACCAAACGGGTGCATCTTTTTTTTTTTTTTTTTTTTTTTCCAATTTTTCCTTTGGTAGGTTTGAATATTCAAAAGTTATTTACTTCTCCTCATTAAAACATAATTTTCATTTTGTTATAGTCAAATGAGGACGGTGATAAAATTTCACTGGGAATATTCTTGATAGGCGATAATTCTGTCGAGGAGTAGACCGAATTATCGCTGTAATTGTTCAGAAGATTCTCACACTAAATATCCGGCGAGGTATTGAAAGTTATCTGTTTTTGTTTTTTTCAGTCGTCGTGCTAATTATTAGCAGAGAACTTCAGGAGTAAAAAAATAAAACACACCGATTGGCACCGTAAGCTGCGGGGGAAGTATTTTAATATGCAGTTTGATCTTCGGTTTGAATAAAAATAGAGAATTTTTTCAAACCGAGCGCATTTAGTTAGTGTCTGCCTAAATAGCGGTCGGTTTAAAAAAAAAATCCTCGATTAGGTTTTCGTACCTAAGAATATTACATTTGGCGATACTACTGATAATTGATAATACATTACTAGTATCGGTAAATATTTTGGCTTGGTCCATCCATCTTGTTTTTAATGCAACGTGGTATTTCTGCAGAAAATTTCACTCAAGCCTAAAACGTATTCCACCACTTTTCGCGATGTCGCCTGGAAGCTGACGATTTCTCTTCCTGACTCCAGCCAGTTGATTTAACATCGCCAAAACCTTATTTTACCAACGCAGTGCTTGCTGTGAGGCATTAACTTCCCGGCACGTGCGAGAACTTGTATGGCGGCGAGGGAGGGAGGTGCTCTTACTACGGTGCGGTTTCTGGTTTTATGTCGTAAATCACTGTAAATAAATAGGAAATAAAAAAAAAGGAAATACGAAATAAGTCATCAGAGAAAATACTAGAATAACGTAGTGCCACCTTTATACACTTACGTTTCATTCAAGTGACGTGACCAGGATTCGAACCGGCGAACCAGTCTATCACCCAGATCATTACCGTACCGCCTTTTACCGATACGGCATTTTTCCTTTTACCGACAGGTCTTTTGTTGGCATGGCCAGTGCATATCGGTACCCGGATTCACACGGGTCACTGGATTCACTGGATTCACACGGGACATCCAGGAAAGAATAAAGCAAAAAATTTTCAGAGATCAAAACCAAGTCCGGCTAATACGCAAGTCTGTGCTCTACAGCCTCCTAGTGACTCCATTAATACTGCATCTACTTTGTTCGAGTTCCCACCACTTGACGTGGGAGATGAGCCTGTCATTCCCAGCAGTGTACCTTCTGGACCTTGCCGTGCATCTGATCAAACAATACGTTTACTTGATACTAAGAATCCGACAAACTTAGCTAGGGACAACCGGTCTCTTAATACGTGCTCGGCCCCTAATGATGTTGTAATTGTTGGTGATTCCCACATGAGAAATGTTCATGTAAATGCTACTGGCGGCCATTCCATTACATGGACATGGCCTGGCCTGCGTGCTGAGCAACTTGAGTCCAAAATCCCAGAGGCTGTCAAAAATACTTCTGCTAATCCAACATTTGTTTTGTGCGCCGGAAGCAACAACATAGCTTCTAACACGCCTCTTTTTATCAAGGATTGTCTCTCCCGTGCTGTAGATGCAATTTTTAGTTTTAAACCCTCTGCTAAAATCATTATTGTCGGTATCTTTCCAACTCGAAATCGTGCCCATCGAAATGGTGCAATTTGTTCCAACAGTGAGCTGGTTAACCTTTGTACGGAAAGAGGCTTGCAATTTCTTATGATTTGGGATCAGTTGCTACATAACCCAGGCTGTATGGCCCGCGATGGTGTCCATTTATCTCGTGAGGGCAAGTGTATTTTCGTTGACGAAATTAACTATGCTCTTCTCCACCCAGACTACATGGGAAACTGGGCTTATTAACGGGGCATTATTCCAATGGGCTTACCGTAACCCAACCCCCTTCACTTTCCCCTTATGTATGTAATCCTCCATCATCCCAAACCAATAGGGCTGTTAAGTGTGTTGTCTTCAATGCGAGAAGCCTAAATCAGAAGTTGCAAGAATTTTGGTTTCTGCTTTCATCTTTGCAATATGATGTTTTATTGGTTACAGAGACTTGGCTGGATGCATCTACGCCCGACAGTCTGTTACTCGGTGGGCACCCTTACCAACTCGCTAGGAGAGACCGGGGTTCTCGAGCTGGTGGTCTATTATTTCTTATTCGATGCGGTATTCCCTTTGTGGTGAGCAAAATATCTGTTGATGTGGAGGCCATGTGCATTGATTTTTTTCCTGAAAGGGTACGAATTTTATTTGGTTATTTACCTGATGGTTATGATGAAGATTGTATTTTTAAAATGTGTACATTTTTTAGGAAATCTATTTTGCCTGGTTTCTCGCACATCATTACTGGTGACTTTAACATGTCTACCATAAATTGGGAAATGAATGCAGTTGTTGATAGGCGTCAACAGCCGTTCTTTGACTGTGTGTCTGAGTTGGGTTTATCGCAATTAGTAACCGAACCAACTCGTTTAAATAACATTTTGGACCTTGTGTTGGTTGACTGTGATAGGTTAGTTTATGGAGTTTCTGTCCAAGATCATTTTGGTTCCAGTGATCACTGTATGGTGAATTTTTGTATTCATTCACTCAACAGAATTCCGGTGGGTAATACAGCCAAACCTAAACAGTTTATAAACTACGAAGCACTACGGTCTAGACTTAAGGAGATAGATTGGTTGCACACTCTTGATTGTAAAGGGGATATAAACGTCACTTGGAATCGTTTCTTGGGTACCTTGAATGAATGCGTTCAACAGTCCAGCACGTGGGTTTCGAGTAAACCTAGCACACTCTTCAAAAATAGTGCTGTTCCTAAATCCTTACAGAAGCTACGTGCAAAGAAAAAGAGGTTATGGCGTCTATTCAAATATGACCCTTGTGAACGAAACAAGTTACGGTACAAGGGATGTCAGTTATTCTATGCTCGCCAATCCCGTGACTACGAAGTGATTGCTGAGCGTAAGGTTTTGATGGAGGGCTCCATGGCATCTTTGTTCCGATTCGTAAAAAAAAAAAACGGATGTGTGAGAAGCATTCCCCCCTTGTGTGTGGGTGGTAAATTTGTCTTAAACAACAAAGAGAAAGCAGATGTTTTCAACAGTGCCTTTGTTGGGAGCTTCGTGGTTGATAATAATTTCATACCACCACTTTCTGGCACTCGTACTACGATTGACTGTGTGTGCCCTACTTTCGGGTCGGACGTGGTGTTTAAAGCTTTATCTTCCGTAAGACCTAGTCACAGTACTGGGCCCGATGGCTATTCCACTTTTTTTTATCGTGAAATTAAATGTGTGATCAGTAAACCTCTTTCGTTAATCTTTGAGCTGTCCATGAAAACTGGTAAGCTTCCTGATATCTGGAAGTCAGCGCACATTTCTCCAATATTTAAGCAGGGAAATTCCTCTGACCCGACAAATTATCGACCCATTGCTTTGACTTGTGTTCCCTGTAAAATCATGGAACGTATAATCCGCACACATATGTTTTCTTACATTATGGACCATAACTTCCTTCGGGACGATCAATTTGGTTTTTTACCCGAGAGATCCACTTGTTTACAACTTCTGTCCATGTTAGATGACTGGACCAGTTCACTTGACGAGGGCATTCCCACTGATGTCATCCTCATCGACTTCGCAAAGGCATTTGATTCTGTGGTCCACAGTAAATTATTAGCTAAATTAGAATACGTTGGTTTTCGAGACAAGTTGCTCAACTGGCTGACTGATTTTTTGTCTGAACGCTCCCAGTGTTTTCTTGTGGGTGATAAGCACTCTGATGTCAGGCAAGTGTTGAGTGGAGTGCCGCAGGGTAGTGTTCTGGGACCGCTACTCTTTGTCATTTTTATAAATGATTTAACAGTCAAGTCTTCAAACACTGTTTTAAACAAATTTGCTGATGATGTGGAGCTGCATGCGCAAGTTGTCGATGATGCCACCCACAAAGCCTTATCAACTGCCACTACTGAACTATCAGACTGGTCTTCATTGTGGCAGCTGCCTTTAGCACCCAAGAAATGTAGTACTTTTCCTATTGGTAAATCCAATTTTAACTTTGTTTATTCTCTGCTGCCTGGATCCAATTTACCACGCACTGAGATTGTTAAAAACCTTGGCGTATGGTTCACTTCCGATTTGAAGGCTGAATTCCATTGCAATCATATTGTTAAAGCAGCCAACCAGCGAGTTGCTTGGATTAAAAAGCTATTTACTTCTGGTGATGTAACCACCTTGGTACGTGCATTTAAAGTTTACGTTCGACCCATTCTTGAGTATGCAAGCCCTGTCTGGTCCCCATACCTGGTCCGGGATATTAACCACATTGAAGCGGTCCAAAGGCGCTTTACAAAATCACTGCGTGGATTTAAATTTAAACCCTACGCAGATCGACTTAAACTTCTAAGCTTGGACACTCTTGAGTTACGTCGTCTCAAGGCCGACCTTAATCTGACTTACTCCTTGTTGCATGGCCATGTCAGTTTTGATTATTCAAAATTCTTCGAACTGCATAGGGATAATCGGACTCGAGGGCATCCACTTAAACTGGTTTTGGGGTCTTCGCACACAAACTGCCGTAAATACTTTTTTGCTAACCGTGTTGTAAAAGTGTGGAACATTCTTCCTGGCGAGTTGGTGATGTTGCCAACCCTGAACTCCTTTAAAGCAAAACTACATACATTGAATCTGTCCAAATTTCTGACGGTTGCATAATTCTGGGCCCGTTTTAATCTCTGCTACTTTTATGTTATTTTATCTTGTATAACGACGGACTTGTGTCCAGTATTGACATTTTTAAAAATTTATTTCTTTATTTATTTATTTTATTGTATTGTATTTTTATCTTTGTATGACAACGGACTTCTATCCAGTATTGACATTTTTTTTTTTTTATATATATTTTATTTTATTTTATTGTTGTTTTATCTTTGTATATCTTTTAGCTTGGCCAGTTCTCCCCGCCACCTGTTTATACTCCATGTTAAAAATTGTTGTGCCATTTAATTTCTACTGTTAGCATCCTCCACGTCCCACTTTTAGGCTGACTTTTAGTGATCGTGTACGATCCTTGCCAGACCTGTTGCTTCGCAACAAATATTTTTTATTTATTTATTTTTATTTATACTGCCATACCGCCTTTACCGATATGGCCAGTTGTCCACTGGCCATACCGACAAAAGACCTGTCGGTAAAAGGAAAAGTGACCATATCGGTAAAAGGCGGTATGGTAATGACCTGGATGATAAACTGGTTCGCCAGTTCGAATCCGGATCACGTCACCTGAACGAAACGTTGATGGTTTATGTCCGATTTTCCTTTATACTGACTTTATTCAGTATTATTGAAACGTCTCGCGTGTTTTTCTTTCTTTTTCTCTTCTTAACTCGTAGACCATGGAAAGGCGTGCAGGTCTCATCGATGTTTTCTCTTTAATGGTGCCACGCCTTTAAAACTTTTTTTTTTTTTTGCTTCACAGCTATACTAGGATCAATGAATGACGCAACCATGGCCAACTGGAGCATAAGCGTGTCCACGTCAACACTTCTTGTCACAATCAACCGGTTTATGGTTCGTGAACTTGACTGTGAGATTATATTATCCGGAAGGAAGAGAAGGAATTATGTATTGGGTAACGCTAGGAACATTTTCACTGTCAGCAGATCAAGGAGTCAAAGCGCTCACTCACTGCTAAACGTGTTCCAACGTTTACTTTATTAATAATCAAAATGCACTTGTCATAAAACTTGTGGATGAACACAAAGGAAGGTGAAAAAAAAAAGCATATTTAGGAAATTATTGAATCTATAGCCATTATTCGGCTTAAGGTGAGGAATCTCCGAGCTTATAAGGTTTTGAAGTATTGTGACTGGCATTCATTAAAGTGTGCTCTGTTTTATGTGTTTTCACGATTGTGAACAAGACCTCACTGAGTAAAAGCGGCCGAAAATTAAAGACTTTTCGTATTTGTGCTTGCGGTGCCAATAAAGCAAAGGATGAACAACAAATCGCAAAAAATTGAAGATAGTTTATGTTCGTAAAGTAGGCGAAATCGAAAATATGTCTACAACACTATACCGATGAAGTGGGATGGTATAGTTGGGAGTCGGAGTTGCCCGTCAAAGTCAAAAATGTGTCCAACCTTGCCTCCCTAGCTTGTTAAGTGTATCATTGTTCTGTGCGAAATCATTGTTGCAGTCGAATGCATCATACTGATACTCAATTCTAAACCAGAAAATGTATGACTCACTGAAAAGATACAGCCTAAGCTCACACGAGCTCAGATCTAAATATTTACATACAACTTTCATAAGTGTATATAGCTATCGAATTCACGAAATTCAGCACTTTTCGAGCTGAATGGTAGAATTCCGTATTCAGTAGCCTCGCACCGTCGTAGGCGCTACCGATAGAACAGTGACATTTGCCGCCATATTGGCACCAGTATGGGTTTTGGATGGCATAACTACAAGGTGCACTACATAAAAATGGAGGGAAAAACAACGGAAGAGAGGATTTCTTAGGCTTAAAATAACGTTGTTTTCTCCAACAACAAAAATCGCGCGTTTTAGGTCTAAGAAATCACTCTTCACAACATCGGCTTCAGTATGACGCCCTTCTGTTTCTCTCTGCAGTGCCCCTTGCAGCTAACCCATGAAGGCTCCAGCATAGAGTTATATACAATAATACTACGTCGTGTCACTGCTCTATAGTTTCGCTTACATTTTCAGAATATTATATTACAGCACGATTAAAAATAAATATAATTTAAAACTGTCGTGATGATAGGGTTGTGAGAGCACTCATGCTAGTCGCTTGAAGTAAGTCAGTCCGCTCTATACCGGCAAATGACACGAAAGATGACCCCGATAAAGTTTTGTGAAGACTTACAGCTCAAAGTAATGTGTATGTTGCCTAGCTTCTCTAGCAGCTAAGAGCTCAAATTGAAGAAACTCTTTCGGGACTACCATGTTGAGAGGTTTCCTAGTTTGATCTGCAGGTTTTTTTCGACTTTAGCTTTTCGCCTCTAAAAGCTGTGATAAGGGCGGATTTATACAACGACTCGCCTTTTCATTCTCGCAGGTAAAAGCTCCAAATCATCTGAAAGTGCAACATGGCGACGGTTTAGCTCTGCCGGCTCGCAACGAAAACGTCAATAAAGTGAGTTCAGAAGCGACTACAGGAATACTCTTTTGTCAGGAAAAATTCCTTCTCTTATTGTCACGGATTATAAGACTGCAAGCGTTTACTCAAAGTGACGAAGATGTCGGATTTAGACAATCCAGGTAGCGTCGTTACTATGGCAACGACACTTTCGCCATCGCGGTTAAATTCTAGCTGAGAGAATGCAAAGGCGGGTTGTTGTGTAAACCGACCTTAGGAGATCAAAATTGAATAAGTTTAGCAACACAAAAACGAGTTTGCTTCAGCTGGTTTAAAAGTGAAAAAATATAAGTTCTAAATAAATGGGGAATACGTTGGCGTTACGACGTAGCAAATCAATTGGACATAGTTTGTAGTTTACCGAACGTGACCGGTATAGTTACGTTTGGTGTGGGCGATGGCAAATTAGCCATTGGAGCCACCCCCCCCCCCCTCGTTAATATACAGGATGACCCATACAAAACGCACGAGCATATTTTTTTTGTTATAGTGAATATAATGACCACTTTTTCGTACTCCAGTCAAATGGTACCTATTTCCACTTTTTTTGAAAAATGATTGGAAAAATTTTTGATTTAAGAGATATTTTTCAGCTTGTGCGTTTTTTACGAGCCACCATATTTTTTTTTAAAAGGTAGGGGGGAATGGAGAGATGGCGACGCGCGAAATTCATTATTAAAATACAGTTTATATCAAATTAATTAACTAGTGTGCTACAAAAGACCCTATTTTTTTTATGATTTTGTTCTTACGGGGGCCTCCTGAGGCTGAGGGCAGGTGGCATGCTGCCACCCTGTAGCTACGCCTCTGCGTGATTCCCCCCCAAATATATATATTCGTAGATGCCATCATAGACAGGGTTGGGGAACCCCTACCCAACTCCAACCCTATCCCCTCCTATGATGCCACCCTGGCGAAACATTTTATTTTTTTAGGCTTATTTCAACAACGTTGAATTGGAAACGACCCTGTTTTGCAGACCGATATAAACATTTAATGCAGTGCGTGGACACTGCATACCGTGCCTCGTCATAGGGTGTAGCATCGGAACATCACTTGCCGAGCAATAATTTTAAACCGTGGTATGCAAACACCAACAACAAAGTCATCTATTTATCAAGTCCTACTTTCGATAGAAGAAGACTTTCTCAGCAATTATAACACTCGGGATGAGCCGTAACTCATATTAAAAAAAAAAAAAAGGTAAAACAAAAAAAAATTAGATTGCGACTAAAATAGCATTGGTGTTATTCTGATCCAGACGCCTCAGTGAAAGGGTTATAAGCACGCGCGACGAACGGGTCACGTTCGGGCACATTAGCGATGTCAGTCACGTGGCCCGAGCGTTCGACTTTAGGCCTAGACCTCA
>JAHWFP010128568.1:0-19796 GCA_023313725.1 Lithobius niger | reverse complement strand
CGTATTTTATACGCTTAAGCGTTTTTTAATACTAATTATATTCTACCAACCATTTTCATTTTCATAAATAAGGCTCAAGGCTGTCTCAAAGCTGCCCCTTCGAGAACCATGCTGTTTTGTAAAGTTTTCCTGGAATGCAATCCCTCCAACTAGACGCAGTTCTCGCGGATTGGTCATGTGCGGGATATCGCCCATCGGGTGATTAATCCCATATAGTTCGCCAGTAACTATTAATTATTATTAAATTTTGCGCTTAGGAACTATGGCAATAACTAGAACTCAAACTGAACGTCTTTATTGTTAACTTGTCTCACGTTCGAAGTCATTATTTGTACCACTAAGTTGTTCAGAGCGATCTGAGAACCATTTTAGCCTGGATGCTGCTCGAGGTAAAAGCCGCGTTCATTACCGAAAGTTAGACTGGGATAGCCAAGACTTAATTGCTTCTCAAATCGCTCTGGATATAACGTAGTGATATACAGATAATGACTTCGAACGAGAAACAAATTATCAATAAAGACGCTCAGTTTGAGTTCCTGTAATTGTAATAGCACGTCAGCGTAAAATTTAATAATAACCCTCAATACTAGTACGGATTGTTCCTCGATACGGCCATTTGGTTTCGCCCCTTTTATTATCGTTGTACCCGTGCGCATGCTGCGCAGCCCCGCCCCTACCCACCACCCGCACATCCCTGCCCCCCCCCCCCCTGCCACCCGTTGCACTCCTTTCCTGCACTCTCATAGTGTGGGTTCTGAATATCTCTCCGCCTCCCTCTGGCAACTCATGTGTTTGGTCTTTGGTTTTAAATTTAACAAACCGAAGACTGAACATGTGAATGACTCCCACATATGCCTTCTCCCCCACAAGTACTTTAACCCCCAATCCCCACACTCCTTCCTGCCCCCTCCCGGATTCGCATACGTGTCCCCCCATACACGTTTGCCCTCCCCCCCTCCTCGAAAACGTCGCCCCGTGACATTCCCCCTTTGGTGCAGCCCCGGAAAAGTCGCATGCGTATGTTTGACTGAAGGCTAAAAAAAAGCCCTGAGAAATCCACCATTCAGTAAGCAAGTAACCCTATGTTTAAGTTAATCCTTTGCAACAATTCACCTCGGTACCGTGCATTGCGACATTGTTGCAAGCAACGATTGTTGCCACTCACTTAAAAACACACGGACATAGGGCATTAGGGCTTCGGGCAGATGACCAGGAGTGGTTAACGCTCGTTAAACCCTTTGAAACCCATTGAAAAACAATTCAACAATTTAATTCCGGGTGTTGCAGACATAGGGCCTTAGGGCTTCGTCGGGCAGATGACCGGGTGCGGTTAACGCTCGCTAAAACCCTTTGACCCTTTTTAAAACTATTTAACTCCTTTCTGGAAGTGAACATTTAGGAAATAAATGTGCCTTTCCATCGTATCAGGCTGCTATTTTCGAGGTCCATTGGGGGCCTCGAAATTAAGAACCAATCGTTGTTTGGTTTAAAACCAACAACAATGCACCCACGGAAGAAGAAGACAAGCAACACGTAAGTTTTTTTTAGTTTTTTTTTAATTTGATAGCTTAGTATAATAGGTAAACGCAATACATCTTCTGCCCTGCCTCGCAAAACAAAATAAAACTACAAACAACTAACTACACTTATCGACAAGCTATACCTTGTTCCTCATTATGTTTGCAGGAAACTGGCCGTATGACGCCACGTTTCCTTCCACTATGAGTACAAAAAACAAAAAATATCCCACTCGTAGGCTCTAACAGTAACTGTGTAGCGTCTACAAGTGCGTAAATCCACAGCTTTTTGCACTCATAGCGCAAGGAAACGTGGCGTCATCAGTTAGTTTCCTGAAAACATAATGTGAAACTAAATATAGCTAGCGAAACACTCCGACTTCTGAAAAAGCCAGCCAAGTATAACGAAAAAGGTACAGTTAGTAATACAATTACTGATGTAAAAAAAAAGTCGGGACTGGCTACAAAAATTAAGGGCACTAATAAGATGATAGTGATACAGATTCTCACTGGCACTATACCTTTTGATATAATACATGCAAAGAGCGTGGAATGCCCGTATATCCAGCACAGACAACGCTTGCAAAATGTAAATTACCCCATAGATAAAGCACATTAAAAAAAAAGTGTATTGTACTCAACCTTAGACTGACGCGGGTAACTTTAAAACCTTGTACATACTAGTATTATCGTGTTGGGGGTGGAGAATAGAGACGTGCATGGGTTAAGGCGTTTTTAGAAATCTTCCATGCGGAAAAGTGTCACTTTTGGGGGGGCTAGAAAGTAATCCTGTCGTTTAGCCACTGTTTTTGTTTTCTACCCCCCCCCCTCCCCTCACCCCAGTGTTGGGAGATGTCTCCGTTACAGGAGACCTTGTTTAAAAAAAAAACTTTTGAAGAATTTTAAATGAATACTATGAAAATTGAATTTCTAAGTTGGACAAAAACGTTCCAAATTCATGGCGATTTCCTAAAAAATACGCCAGCTTCCGGGGCCTCCGTCTCCCACCCCCTGCAGGAAGCCCTTATTTTAAGAAAAAATTATGTTTGAAAAATTTGAAATGAATTCGTGTGAAAACTGCATCGGTAAGTTGAAGGAAAACGTTTCAAATTCAAGATAATTTCATTATAAACGCTAGCATTCGGGGCCCTTGGAAACCCATCACCCCATCCCACTACAGGCAGCGCTGGTTTCGATAAAAATTGTATTTTTATTTGAAATAAATTCGTGTGAAAATTTTGTCACTAATAAGTTGCAAGAAAACGTCTCAAATTCACACCGATTTTTTTGAAAAACACACTACCTTCTGGTTCCGGAGCTCGGGTTGGCCCCCCCCCCCCCTTACCCTGCTCTTTCCTGAGGCCCGGTGGTACAATCGTTGCACTCCCTTCCCCCAAAACACCTTCCGATCAAAAAAAAAAAAAAAAAGCAAATACAGATTAAGAGCTTTACCCTCAGGGGCCAATCCCGTTTCGCCAAAACGAATTTGATAAAATTTTACGTACACGAAATTTAATACATTATTTCTAGGTCTTTAAAACGGAAACATTTCACAAAGACAAGCTGTGGTAGAATAAGACCAATTGATTTATTAGCGTTTTGAAAACTGCCAATACAGACGGAAAAACGTGGACTTTAAATGTTGTTTAGAATGCTTGGTCGTCACTACATCAATGCTAAGGTTTTCTTTTAAGAATAGTTAGTTATGCACATGGTTACCCTTTCCCAAGGGGGAATTCCCGTTTTACAGAATCCCGTTTTGCAGAATCAAAATATTCTTCAAAAATTTAACATTACAGAAGTTAAAGAGGCATGCCTAATTGGAAGCAATTTGTGATTAGTTAGCGGTTTCTGATGTTATGTGATTAGCCGCAGCGAGCGCGAGAGCGCAGTGAGGCACGTAATTTGAAACAAATTATTCTGCAAAACGGGTGTTTGTCCATAAATGTCTGACCATTATCATGTTATAAATGTTCGTGTTTAAATGTTTTAAATGTTTTGTACGCCTAAATTTTCATGAACGGTATTTGGCGAAACGGGATTTGGCGAAACGGGATTGGCCCCTGAGAATTTTTTGGCGAAACGGGATATCGCGTAACGGGACGTAACCGTGCATTCCCGAGGAGGCCCGGCCCCTCCAAATCCGACCCTTCCCTCGACCCCCAAACTTCCGGAGGTTACGTCCCGTTTCGCCAAAAAGAAAGCAGATTAACAGCTTTTGTCTCAGGGGCCAGTCCCGTTTCGCCAAATACCGTTCATGAAAATTTAGGTACACGAAACATTTAAAACATTTAAACACGAACATTTATAACATGATAATGGTCAGACATTTGTAGACAAACACCCGTTTTGCAGTCCCATGTCACAAAATAATTTGTTTCAAATTACGTACCGCGTCGCTGCGGCTAAACACATAACGTCAGAAACCACAACTAATCAAAAATTACTAACAATTAGGCATGCCTCTTTAACTTCTGCAATGTTAAAGTTTTGAAGAATATTTTGATTCTGAGAAACGGGATTCTGCAAAACGGGAATTCCAGTTTGGAAAAGGTTAACCATCACATGTATACCTAACTATTCTTAAAATAGAACCTTGGCACTGACGTAGTGACGCCCAAGCATTGTAAACAATTATATTTAAAACGCACTTTTTTCCGTCTGTATTGCCAGTTTTCGAAACGGTAATAAATTAACTGGACTTATTCTACCACTGCTTGTCACTATTAAATGTTTGCCTTTTAAAGCCCCATTACATAGAAATAAGGTGCTAAATTTCGTGCACATAAAATTTTGTCAAATTCGTTTTGGCGAAATGGGATTTGGCGAAACGGGACAGGCCCCTGAGGGCAAAACTGTTAATCTCCTATTTTTTTTGGCGAAACGGGATTTGGCGAAACGGGAGTTCAGCCTTCCGGACAGGGCCGAAAAAATTCATATTCTCCCTCTCCTCGAAAGGATTTGATAAATCCTCGTTCTTCCACCAAACCCTCCTAGCCGTCCCCCCCCCCCCAACCCAACCCAACCTTCGCGTGATAAATAATGGGATAATAGCGCGCACGGCGAAATGCCAACCCAGATTTGCATCGCTAGGTACAGGTGTCGAAAAAGGTGTAAATATTATGCAGTCGTTTTTTTAATTGAATATATGCAAATAAACCAACTCATGTGCTTGGTTTATTGTTGGAGGTGAAAACTTCAAATTGAGGGCATTTTAAGTTATGGTAGTTAGCGTTTGTTGGTTTACGGCAGTCTTAAGATGTCCTCAATTTAAGGGTCAAAAGCCTCCAAACAACAAAATACCTTTTCGCTTATTTTGCATCCTGAATTTAAAAGTTCTTAAGGTCAATAGTGAGAAATGGGCAAAAGAGAAACAATACCATACAAGTTGGTATTTTGCCATGCATAAATTTGTAAGGCGATTTGCTTGCAAAATGAAACTTGAAACGTAGAAAACGGTAATTTATTTGGTCATTTAAACTATACTCAAGAGCAGCAGAGTTATTGAATTTTCTTCTACCGAGGCGATAGTTGTTTAGAAAAATGTGTCACATACGATTAGATAAAAATATTGACGCACAACGCATTAAAAGTACATTACATTTCGAAGTTGGATTTTATGGTCATTGTGGCTGAGCGGTGAGAGAGCTCAGCCTGGTTGCTGGAGGTTTGTGGGTCTGGTCGAACCCTTGGAAAGGGGATCTTGGCAAAGTCCCCGCCAGGACTGCCGGCCAGGTTAGCGTGAGAGGCTACCATGCTCCTTCAGCAGCTATGGGATGTATTCTGGCTAATTCTGGCAATCTTTCGGCCCCGACAATGATCGGAGGTTTCCCGGATCGAATCCCTGGGCTGGCACCTCTCTTTACCAGATATTTCTTCTTCTTTAAAAATCTGGTAATGTTCAAAATTGAGCCGGTTCAGCCATATAAGCATTAATTACTTCGACTGACTTAAGGCTCGTCAAAATTTCTTTCCAAACGAAAAGGTAAATTACCAATTCCACATTCATTCAACGTTTGAATTAACATGGAAGCCGTTCTCAGTAAAAACTTTTAGTCGTTTTGAACAAAATCGAGTCTAAGGTTTTATTTTTCATTTTTTGGAGCAACTACTTGGTCCACGGGCGAAATTGGTGAAACCTTTTTCTTAGTTTCGTCCAAGTCGACTATATATTTTGTAGGACAACAGCTTCCACATTTAAAGTCACGGCATGCTCCAATTTCATTTCATTTTCCTGGATTCAGGAACCATAGGGACAATTTTCGTCTCAAATACGGGACCGTAGACATACTTTCTCTCTCAATTTTGGGGCCTTATAGGGACGTTTTTGTACCGAAATCCGGGACCTTAAGAGCACTTTTTCTGTCAAAATTTTTTATGGGGGATCCATGGCTGGTTCGATTTGTACTACTAACTTGTATTGGGGTAGGACTATTACGAAGGCTAGAGTTTTAATTAAACAGTAAAAGTAGGATTGCAGCTTACATGGTGAGAGGTTGGCATCGGATTAGAATAATAAAAAAGGGGGGGGGGGGCTGACAATTTCTTTACCTAGCACCTCTTAGAATTGTTTGTCATTGCAGTGTATGGCAGATAGCAGATGAGTGTCCCCCTGGTGAAAAGCCTCATGGAAAATATCCCCCGTCAACATCCCCCGTCAACATCCCCCCATTTCAAAAATTTAAACAAATTAAAGAAAAAACAGTGCAAAACTGAAAACAAAAACCACAGAACAAAAAAGCCTTCACCAATTGTATTGTTTTTATTGTGAACAAGACCCACAAGATTATTAGTGGCCGAAAATTAAATTACGGTGCATTTATCATAACATTGTGATCGTGCTTCGTTTTTATGATTGGGGGGGGGGGATATATTTTTACATTGGTTACTAGTGTTTCGTGTAGATCTTTGACACACAAAGTTTAAGATTTCTCTGCATTTGCTCTGGCTAAGGAAATAAGTAGCTTTTTTCCGGCCAGTTTTTCCTGGACTGGAGCATGCTTTAATTTTGTATTTATGTGGAATGACTAATCTACTTCATTTTTAAATGTTACTTCGTGCATGACCTTTCATTTCCCGTTATTCCTCGAATTATGAGCAATGACCCAGAGGGCAGACATTCACTCACTCTCTTGCCCTGTCACGCGTGATAATTTGACAATCCAGTCAGGCCCACGAGCTGGTTCGGCCTTGACCAATCAACGCTTCCGTCTTTGTTCCTTTATGTGGACCATTTGTTAGGATCTGTATTTGCATACGGTTGCTCGCAAAATAATAAGTAGTAATACTGCAGTACACAGCAGAAGAAACAAACAACTCGTTTGTAACGGTTGGCTTTTTTTTTCTTCTCTTAGCCTTCCGGGTCAAGGTGGAGATGTTTCGGAAGTGCAACCACAAATTCCAAGATGCATCTTAATAAACCAAAGGTTGACCAGAGGTGACTGTTGACGTATTTTTATTCTCAATTTTAGGATCATTCTGATTGGAGGACGAATACTTGCATGGCGTACGTCTGTCGTATCGTGACTTTAAAAGTGTGGAATATTCGTGTAAAAGCTAATATTAAAACATCGTAAACAAAGGGTTGTAAAATATGGGATTCCATGCTACGTGTGATTTACGGAAAAGCTTTCAGATGCCGTAAAACTGTTCGTTCGTATTAACACTATTTTTCAGCATTTTTCTTGAGCGTAGTTGTCTGTTAGAGCTAATATAGATGTCAGAATCTGGGTTATTATAATAATAATAATGTACTCATGATTGCCACATATAAGAAGCAATGCGAGAGGGAAGGATACCAAATTGATACCAGTAACTCCGTACCGCAAGAATTTTTTTGTAAACGTACAGTTCCCAGAATAATAGCCACAATACAATACGAAAATGCATTAAAAACATATTTCTACAAACAAAAACGTCAAGTGTGCCGTAAAAAAAGGGTTATATGATTAGGGGGTTATACTTGTTAAAATAAACACGGATAAAAATTGATGATTTTTAATTGAAATAATCAAATGTACAATTGAGAAAATTGCGTCTGTTTAGGTGCTGTTGTGCTTTACGTTTTAATTATATCATTGGTAAAGCACAACAGCAAGTTACCACACAGATGGAATTTTCTCAATTGTACATTTGATTATTTCAATTAAAAATCATTAATTTTTATCCGTGTTCATTTTAACAAGTGAAAATTCAATCACATAACCCCCTTTTTTACGGCACACTTGACGTTTTTGTTTGTATTCCGTGTACCTTTTTTTACAGAACGTTGTAGGACTGCGTGAGTGGGTGAGGCTTAAACAATATTTGCCCCAAGACAGGGCAAAAGCTCACGAGAACATTGATACACAACAATTATTAAATTTCAGCACTTTTGTTGGAGTCTTGTTCACAAATTGGTTAAAATCGTACTGGTCTCAAAGGTCGTGGGTTCAATTCCCATTCAGGCAGTAAGACATTTAAGTTCAAAAGGCAACGTAGATAGGTTTGCATCTGTATTTATTTATTTATCCAGTTAGAGCTTAGTGGACTACTTTCAAGTTAAAAAGAAAAAGCTCATTTCAATAGTATGTTTCAAAGAATATAAAATGAAAGTTGCATAAGACAGAGAATTATTATTTACCGTGCTTGAAAGAATACACGCCCACCTTTTCTACAAGCTCCATCATATCTACTAAAGTTAGTTAAAGACAGGAATACGTTGAAATTAAACAAAACAACAACAAAAAAATGGGTTTCCTTGTAGGGGGTTTTCATGAAAAGCAGGCCAGCTTTTTTTAAGTCGTGTGTTCTTTTTAATTTGCGGTAAATAAAAACAAGTACTGGACGGTCCACGATTGTTATACAAAGCTCAACAATGTGTCAACAATGAAGTTTATTACTGAGAAAGAAGCACCTAAATGAATGTTGTAGACTACTAAAAGGTAGCAGATGCACGTGTATGAACACAAGTAAATTGCGATGTTAGTCCGGATGTCCCGTTGTCTATCGAAGAAAAGGTTTTCAGCGAAAGCTATAGCCGTCAACAGTTCTAAAATTAATTTGCAGGTTGATTGAAATGGTGAATAAATGTGCCTGACTAGCAGTCACCCACAAAGGTATATTGGTAAAGGTAAATTAATTTAATTTTAAACTCAATTGTGGGTCTTGGACACTCACATAAAAACGAAGGTTAAATCCCAGAAGCAGCATTAAGTTGCTGCCAACACACCCGTCATACTTGATGCTCCCTGTGGGGTTTTAGCTTCGTTTTTAAGTTTGTTATGACAAAGTACCCACAACTGGGTCGAAAATTAAATTCAAGTGGTGTATATATGCCTTTGTGGGTCATTGCCAGTCAGGTGGCACCTTTTTTAACCAATAAAAGCCAACATTAAAAATACACTTACAATGGTTTCCCATGCATCTCATACAAAAAACAAATGAAGGTTTTAAAATCAGACAAAAATGGACCCCGTCAGCGCAGAAGCAGGGAAGAAGTGACGCAAGAGCTAGGTGTTTGGCTAATTATGGGTGCTGACCCTGGCGGGGAAAAATTAAGGAAATTCCAAGTTTATTTGATTGGGATATATTCATACATCTGTTTGCTATTAGGAATTAGGTGATTATGGACCGGGAAAGCGTGGTGTGTGAATGCATAACGTTTCTAAAAACAAAGGTGCTTGGAGATTGTTTTCTATAAAAAACCATTTTCGTTTTTCAGGTCCGGGGTGTGCCATGTCTTCGTCTGGTGTTGTACCCTGGAATTTGTTGGATATTTTCATGTTCGAAATTAGATTTATGTGAGCTATTCTTTTGTTCCTACCCTGCATCTTGATTCCTATGTAGGTGGCCTTATATGTTGGCTCACCGCTTGGGATTTGATAGATGACATTTTTTTGTTGTTGTGTTTTATTTTTTTGATGGGTTACAATGCTTGGCATAGTTAGCCTTTTTAGGTTGGCTGACGCTGACGAAAGGAGAGTTTCATTTTGCGAAGCTAGTAGCTTCCTAACATGCTTAGTGGCTTGCGGGAAACATGCCATACAAATAAAGCTAGTTGGCTATTCATGGTATTCAACAATGAAGAGCTTTCGTTATACGAGTTAACTCTACCACTTCGAAAACTAAGAATGGCCTCCTTGCTACCATACAAACCACAAAATCATAGTGCGAATTGGTCACTAATGTGAGCACCATTTCTACATTACAGCGACGAAGCTCAAACGAGTTTTACAATAAAAGTAAATAAACAAAAATCTAACTAAACAAACATCCGTCGTAGCGCACGGGAACTGAAAACTAGTGTGCGGCAAGCTACACGAAAGTGTGTGTTTTCACTGCAGTTCTCGGCCATTGCAGTGAGTGTTTGTTTATATATCTTCTTGTTGACTTTATTTCTCTTCAAAAAAAAAATAATAAATAAATAAATAAAGACTTTACTGGTAGGTTATCAAATTATTCTAAACAACAAACTGGAGTCAGTGGGAATCTGTCATGATTTTTTTTAATTAAGTAAAACATTCAGTAGAACGGTGCCCCAAGCAAGCAGTAGTTTCTACTTTTTATAAGGCATGTTTTAAAAGTCAACCAAGACCGCCTTGGGTAGAAGTTGAGTGTCTTGCATCAGTCCAAAAGGCAACGTAAATAGGTTTGCATCTGTATTTTTTAAATTTTAGGATGTCTGTGACTAGCATTTTACCTCTTATGAAATTTACTTTTTAGAACTTTACACCCATTTCTCCGGGGTTTTATAATGCGAAATAGTGTTAGGATGAAGAGTAGCGTCGGTTAGTACAAAAATTAAGTGATTTGGTGTAGTGCCCCTCATCTAGATAATTACGGTACCAAATTGTTTGTGCACATCACGGCTTTTTTTTATTAATAATAAATCCAAAGTTATTATCGGATAAGAACTGTACGCTATTTGTGTAAAAAGCTGTTCAAGTGTGATGTTACGAAAAAAATTCGTCCATCCTGAATACAACGACGGGTTTAGCTGGTTTATAAACTAAAAGAAAAAAAGTAAATTTCTCTTGAATAAGTTACTGCTTTAAGGTGAGTCGGTCGGCAGCGCATGCGCAGAAGCTAAGAACTAAGTTGCTAGTAACACTTGGTTGCTGCGTATTTCAGTGAATTCAGTATTGGATTTTAGAGTCAATTTAAATTCAGGTAATCAATCGCCTATTTTGTTACGCGAGTTACGACTGCAACTAGTTTAGCAGTGTAGATTAAAAAGTACTTTTTCAGATTTATGCTTAAAAACAACAATTAAAGGAACATCCGGCCTGCCTCACAACATTCCGCCTGCCTTATAACAGCCACGCGCTGATTGCCACTCGCGCAGCATATACCATCGCCAAGGTCAACTGAAATAGTAGCTGTGTTCCTCGCAGCGAAGAACGCAGCTACTGTCTCAGTTGGCAATGCGCCTAATAGACCAACCATCACGAACGCAATAGTTGTGTCGTCACAAACCGGAATGATTCTCCTATTTTAAGATCACAATTTATAATTTTCTAGGCTAGTGTCCTATTATTTGGTTTTGGCGATCTATTGGAATGATTAGTTTTAATTTTAATTTTTACCACGTTAGTCTTTTAGATTTTTGATTTCGTGGTAATTATTAACAAATTAGTACATGCACACACAGAGATGAAAAGTCATGCTTATTGTAAGCGTGCAAAGGATCATATACTGTGGGACGCAGTAAACATAGTTAACATTGTTCAACAGAAAATCTCCTAGACGCCACATTTTAAAACTGTTTTTACCAAGGGATTGACTAACGGTAAGGAAATAGAACTTTGGGGCCAAACTTGATGTGGAGGATCGAGAGAAATGACGCTGGGAGGAATGTCCTTTTAAAGGCTAGTCATGTGATGTACGACGTTTCGACTCAATGCACCCGAGTCGTTATCAAGTAAGAAAACAATTACAAATTCTTGCATCTAAATCGTAGCCAAAATTAATTGGTTATGATGCAGCCGTAAGAATATTTTTTTGTCCTTACTTGATAACGCCCCCCCCCCCCTTCTACAGAGTCGAAACGTATATCGAATGACTAACACTTAATGGCCGTTTTAAAATATTAATGTAACATATTTAGGCTTTCTCAAGGGTTTACTTACACGACACGGAAATGTCACGTAGAAGATAAATAAACAAACTCCCATGGTGGCCTAGCAACTGCAGACATTCGTTTAAACTGCATTACCTACACGTGACGAGAGTTTTAACTGTTGGTATTTTGACGGAAATGTCATTTTAATGTCATCTATATATCTACGTACCTATCTATCTGTCTATCTTAGCTTTTTGACGCGCTCCCAGCCGTACCCATGGTGCCAGAACGAGAGAGGTACAATTGTGCCAGGTTCTTTTACATGCTACAATCGACATGAGCACGAGGCATCACAGGGCCCTTCTCTTCCCGAAAATGCCAGGGGTGGCTGAGGTCAGGATCGAACCCATGACCTATTGCACGTGAAATGGTCATGCTAACCATTAAGCTACCTTGCTCCATGCTAGCTAGCTATCAATCTATTTATCTATCTATCTATTTATGTATCTATCTATCTATCATTTAAAATAAATGGATGCGAAAGTGAAACCATGGATTAAAAAAATGCTTTATTTATCAATTTGTTTTCATATACAATAAAATTTTTTTGGGTTTCATTTTACATTGTGCATTGATTTTTTTTTCATAACATAGGATACATAATATACAAATAAGTTTTTTTTGTACTTAGTACAGAAGTGTATGGCACTCAAATAAGTCCGATCGCACTTCCCCTAGCCGATAGGTGTATCACATCACCGTCGATCTCAAGACGGATGTAAGTCACTGCAGTGTTAGGGTACCCAAATCTGCGGTTCATATTTTCGTCACCGTGATGTATGATCCGAGATTCTTTTCAGTCATTATGTTTTTTGTTCCTTCGTTGAGCAACTGTTTAATTCCAAAATAAAACCAAGAAAAACCGTTCCATCGCTTAAAATAGAATTCCTGATTTTCACGATTCTTTGAATTATTTTTATTTTTTTTTTAATTAATTTTCGACTTTCAAATTTAAGTACATTTCACCCTAACTGCGACATGTGACCTCGAAGCCAACATGACGCACAACTGCGTATTGCGATAACATTAACATTTATAAATGTGATATGAATATGAACGACATGAACGATGCAGTAAACACGTGAGGCTTTCACACGACAAACCTGCTTATCATTCAGAATTCCTTATCACTGATTTATCAAGATTTCTTCATCACACAAATCTGACTTTGAAAAATGGCTAACCTGAATTAATTCTGGAGTCGAAGGCTCTTTTTCTACAGCAAAACATCCAAGCTAAATAATCTTTCTCTATTGCAAAATATCCAAAATTGAGTAATCTTAAGTTAAAATTGCATGAATGAGAGGCATCAGAATGTTCTTAAAAACGATGAACGGATTTTTTCATTTTTAAAATTGAATTAGTATCTCAAACCTTTGCTGTAATTTCTATTTCAGGAACGATTTAGGATTTCTTTCGATGCGTACTGGTTTAGATGGCAAACTTATACAAAAAAAACCAGTATCTGGAACTGAAGTCCAGTTAGTCACGAGTTAATTTGAACTACATATTTACCATAACATGTACAGATTCAAACAGAAGTAGGATCGCAGTGACTATATCATGATTATGAAGTACGTTTTTAGGTGTTGTGCGAATGCGAATTCAAAGTCAATGGAAAATCACGCTTTGCGTTTCGTTCAAACTTTGTTTGAGTCATGCCGGACACGTTGATTTTATACACATCGGTGTTGCAGAGGTGCTGTTCATTGATTGTCACACTGCCCTTCTTAAGAAAAACCACATCGATCAACAGGGTTTTCAGGGTTCTATGACTCCGAAGTTGCGATTGGAATCTTCGTAGAAGGATTGAGCTTGATTGCAAGGCAGTGCATCGTCGTCGAAGGCACAGACCAGGTTCTGCTGGTCAAAAACGGTCTGGTTTCCACACATGAAATTGTAGATGAAGGTGTCGATGACGGCATTATTTTCGTCCACGACCGGGACGCACACGTGGAAGATTCGGCAGTCGTTGTCCGTGTCAGCGTAGTAGCCATACGGTCTTCCAGCACAAGCGAAAGTACTGCGTACATTACCAATGATCAATTCAGAACCATCTGGCAGATTGTACGTACCAAAACCTGCCTGGCGTTTCACCTAAAGAAAATAAATTTAAAATAGTTAGAACTCCTACAAAATCGTAATCCTTAGAAAAGTGATTTAAGATCACATTTAGAGTTCAATAAATAGAGATCGATCTTTGATGACTATTCCAAAGGATGAATAATCATTAAGAATTTCTTTGTTTAATTACTTTTTCATAGAACTTTTTTTATTGCAGACACTTAAGTCAAAACAGGAACTTATACAGGTTTAGTTCCGTTAGGAACAACAAATGTTGGGCAGTGTTAAGTTTCTGCCATATAGCTCACGACGATTACAGTACCTAACTTGGGCAGTTTTTAAGCTATACAAAAATGTATACATCTTACGAGGAGTTTTAAAATTGCACTGATTTCCATGTGATGATAGCTCAGTAGGTATATCTGTTAGTTTTATAGCTAGACGAAGGCCATGGTGCTGGATCGAGTCTAGACAACTGCAGAATTCTCATTTTCGATATAACTGGCTATGATTTAAAAGATCGAGAGAATCGCGTGATACGATCAAATGCTAGAGTGAACTGAATCCGAATTCATCACTCTTGGTCAAGATTATAAAACGTCAAAATATAAATCGAAATAGTAATTTCATAATTCAGCAATTTTAGTCTGTTTTATTTAGAACTGGATAGGGGATACAATTATTAACCAAAACATTTTTCGATACGTGGTAGGGGATGCCGCACCAGTTCCCTTGTATTCTACTAGATAGCGCCACTGGCTTATATTGACGGACGGTTTTTTTTTTAATATGTGTTTTATGGCTGTATTTGCTAAGGAATCTTTCGATACCAAGGAAAGGCAACTAGGGCAAGTAATAGTATCTCTATGGGCACAAATTGATGATAAAATCACAAGTATCATATACGGCGATAGCCGTGTATACATATGATTGAAGTCCTCTCTCCAGCAAAACTGAAACTATTAATTTCTCCGTTTCTATTCAATATATTTCGACCAAACATGGTCAGATAGTAGACAGCAACTTTTCCCAACTTTACACCAACTTTTATGCAATTCCGTGCAAGAGTAAACGTAGAGAGCCACACGTAAATTTGAAAACTGTTCACTTGTTGTTCTCGTTCTGGTTCTTGTTCTTGGCTGACACGGTTTCAGAAAAAACTACTGCACCTACCTAAAATCTGAAACATGATCTGAGCCAGAAATTTCCCTGGGCTTCAACTTTACAGGGACCACTTTTTCAATTGGTCCATCCATTCCGGAGTTACGGGACCCTAAAGGTTCATTTTGATTGTTTTACATTGTTTTAACCATTGTATTTAGGGAACAATGCCACTCAGCAAACTCCAGATCCATTCTTCGTGCATGCAACAATCGACTGCATGCATAAACCTTTATAGCGCGACACCACAGCCGTAAAAAAGGTACACGGATTACAAACAAAAACGTCAAGTGTGCCGTAAAAAAAGGGGTTATATGATTGAAGTTTCATTTTACTTGTTAAAATCTACCCGAATAAAAATTGGTGATTTTTAATTGAAATAATCAAATATACAATTCATAAAATTGCATCTGTTTAAGTGCTGTTGTGCTGTACCAATCATATACGTTACGTAAAGCACAACAGCTCTTAAACAGATGCAATTTTCTAAATTGTATATTTGATTATTTCAATTAAAAATCACCAATTTTTATCCGTGTACATTTTAACAAGTAAAATGAAACTTCAATCATATAACCCCCTTTTTTACGGCACACTTGACGTTTTTGTTTGTAATATAAACTTGACTGAACTCATACCATGTTTATATAGATCCCAGCCTTCCCTATTTCCCCTAAACCTGTGCAATTAACTCTTGGTTTTATGTATTTTGTATTGCATCAAGATAATCATGTATTCGATGTTGCGTTTCATTCATAACGACAGCCTATTCCAAACGCTCCGTAATTTCAATAAGTTGTTTGAATAAAAAGTATGGGTGTGTTTGTACACTTACCACTGCACTTGAAACTACAAAGGCAACGCAGGCCAGCACTAGACAAAAACATAAAACAGGAGATTAATTTACTGAATTGCACATTAAATCAAGAGAGGTAGACATTTATAATCACTTTCTCTTTTCTTTAAAGGGCAATTACAACCATTTTAACATGCATGATTTACTTTTGGATCACTTACACAATAACTAAACACAAGAATTGCGGTAAGAATACGTTACTTACGTCCGATATAACAATTTAATCACTGCATCATCAAAACACGATACGGAGACCGCCATTGTTTTGCTGGAACGCGCAGACATTAATACCGGCAGATGGTGCTTATCGATTTCGACTCGCAGCCGATTGAGATAGCTGTGTTGGCTGTGAGTAGCTTAAGCGGCGTCTGACGGCCTTAGCTGATCACACTACAGACGCTTGAGCTACTCACAGCCATCAGACCTATCTCATTCGGCTGCGAGTCGAAATCGATAAGCACCGTCTGTCGGCATTAATTTCTGCGCGTTCCCGCAAAACAATGGCGGTCTCTGTATCGTGTTTTGGTGATGGAGTAATTAAATTGTTGTATCGTACCGCAATTCTAGGGTTTAGTTATTGTGTAAGTGACCCAAAAGTAAAACATGCATGTCAAAGTGGATGTAATTGCCCTTTAAAATTAACTTTTAATTGCACAGCCGTTTAGACATTTGTAACCACTTTCTCTTTTCTTTAAAATTAACTTTTAATTGCACAGCCGTTAAATATTCATTCAAATCATTTTCCTCAGATTTCTCCCACCAAAAGTATATTAATAATAAAAAAATGTTTCCTTATGCTGCGTGGGAACGTTCCAGAAGATTTCACACGAACTCAAATTTTTAATGTTACAAATCAACCACAGCAATTGCAGAAATACGAGCAAAGTATGATAGACTACAATGGAATATATTAGAATTATAAACAGGGCAGAGCGCAGGCCTCAAGAAGTGCCCACCCAACCAAAACAAAAACCCAAACCAAAACCCAGATAAGAAACGGTCCAGCCAAGACTTGAAGGCGTTGACAGAACGAGTAAAGAAAGGTGCAAAACCATTGCCAAAATACTATCGGAAATATTACTGAAACGTTATGAATTTGACGAAAATGGCTATCCAGACAAGTGAACGCACTCCGTGAGTTTGTAGCTTGAAAAATGAGAATGACAACTTGGCACAGCCTATTGTGGATGCAAATGTTAATGACATATCTAATACCCAATATCATTCCAATATCAACCTTATATCGTTTTAAAGTGATTGTCACATCGGTTTAGGACTGATAAATCCATCATGGAAGTCACCGTCGGAAATTATAGCTATCTATTTTGTGCTGGAATTGTGGTAGTATTAACCAGGGTCGGTCTAAACTAGTAGCCACCAAGCTACAGTATGTCTCCACATTGCAAGTATTTTATTATGATTAACACTATAATAAAAAAGCAATAACTTGAAACGTGTTTTGGTCTCTTTTTCTCTTAGTAAAGACGGGAAAGCCAAAGGCTCACAAGAAATAACTAAATGCCGATGCAAACCTATTTACGTTGCCTTCTGGACTTATATGTCAGACTGCCTGAGCGGGGAATCGAACCCAGGACCTTTGAAACCAAAGGCCAAGGTCCTACCGCTGAGCCAGATGACACGGCCGTCTGACATATAAGGCAGTCTGACATATAAGTCCAAAAGGCAACGTAAATAGGTTTGCATCTGTATTTAGTTTCTCTTAGTACGTTGAATCAAGAATTTTTCGCCCCCCTCCCCTCTCCCCTCCTTGAATGCCACAATGGTGCAAGAAGTTAGTGCTAAACTAGATCTTTGTTTGTGTCGTCCACACCAGAACTTTGCTATAAACAAAGAAACACAATGGAGCCGAAATTGTGAACAGCTAAAGATGACAAGCGAGCAACAATAATGACGAAATGTTCCACGTGCCATCACAAGTCAGGGAACTGAATCCGGCTTTTTTTTTTTTATCGGTCTTCTAAGCCACTAAATCACTCTGCTAACTCCACACTGTAAAAATTGTTGATAACTTGCTATATAGATCAACATTAGTATGAAACAAATTGACGCTAACCCTGTAGAAACATGCAGAAGGCTACAACAGGTTTCATCGAACAAAAAAACAAAAAACAGGGTGGTTCCCAAGGACAGGAATTCAACTCCCAAACTCGTTTGATACGCGAATTTTTCTGCTGCTCACAATGTTGGCTCCGCTGTGCTTCTTCGTTCATTGCTAATATATACACAGGTAATTTCGTTTCCTTAACAGCACTATGTAAACAAAAAACAAAAAGAAAATTATAGTAATATACTTACGACAGAAAACAATCTTCATGTTCGTTTGTTTCGTAATTCTAAAAAGAAAAAAAAAACATTTCAGATTAATCAAGAGAAATGAAAATGAGACTGCAGGGAGAAGATGCTACGACGGGTTTTTCTTTCTATATCCACAAAAAGAACATTTTTACCTTAGTTCTGGTACAGTTTAACTGATGCTGCTTTACACGTAATGTTAGTAGGTGAGCATTTAGTCTGCATAAATGTAAGGAGGTCAAGGATTCAGCTAATTAAACCAATCCGATATACTCCAAATTGGTTTAATTACCTTCTTGCATTTATGTAGACTAAATGTTCATCTGTTAACATTACGTGTAAAGAAGAGACACTTAAATTGAACCAGAACTAGAAAAAAATCTCATTTTCTGGATTGGAATATTGGGAATTTTTTTAAACTTTAATACAACGTGTGTCCCGAATTTCAAAAGGTAAGTAAAATTAGCCAACACAATTCCGCCCGAAAAAAATTTCTACCACGACAAATTATCCGTTAAGATTTCCTTGGCTAAAAAACAAAAAAAAAATTATGAGAAACTTCGATGCTCCTTATTTCCTTGCGATGCTGAAGATTGAAATTTATCAAATTACTACAGTCAGAAGTTTACAAAGAATTCGAAGAGTTTGAAGACTCCTTCTGTGTCTCAACCTGGGGAATGTGCCCTGTGCCGCAATTATAGCTTTTTCCAAGGAGGGGTGCAAAGACAAATGCTGGGCCCCTCCTCATCATGTGTATAAATTTAGGGGTAAAGTGACTCCCAACACCAAAAAATATATAGTGAATTCTGTCTCATTTGGGCCGCAAACCCGTGAATTTTGGGTACCAGCCTCCTGGGCCCGGGTGCGTTACATCCTTTGAGTCACCCCTAATTGCGACATTGTGTGTTCTTTGTTAAATTAGAGTTAAAAAAGAACGAGACAAAGCAAAATTCTGATTTAATTAAAGAAGACAACGCAGTTGTTGTTGTAGTTTTTACTTAAGGGAGTCGAACCCAAAAACGGGTAATCTGCCCCACTGAATACGAAGAGAGGGACAATTTAGCTGGAGAAATCCAAGCGGAAACTCCAGGATCTTTGACACGCCGTAATCGACATAACACGAGACACCACAGGGCCCTTCTCATTCCGTAAATGCCACTGGGTGGCTGAGGCAATTCTATCGTCCTACACAATCTGTACAGAGTTAAAAGGTAGAACCAAAAAACGATTTTTTAATTTTTATAGCTTAAAATTTAGTATTAAAACGGCTCTCTTGTAACAGTTATTTTAAGGTGATTACTATATTCTTTTCATTGTTATTCTCGCTGGAACAAGAAAAAAAAAGATATTAGTAATAAAAAAACGCTTAAGCGTATAAAATACGGATGTAAGACTTAAACTTAAAGCTCTAAAGGAACAGAAATTAGAAAAAGACAAAGGCCATCAGCGTCGCACTAATACATGTAAAAGAAGCTCCAACTTGTTTTTGCGACGCTGGAGCTTCTTATACACGTATTAGTGGGACGCTGATGGCTTACATGTCTTTTTCTAATATCTGTTCCTTTAGAGCTTTAATTTTTTTAAGGCTTACATCCGTATTTTATACGCTTAAGCGTTTTTTATTAGTAATATCTGTGTAGAGTTAAGTGAATCCACCCAAAACCAAAACTGGTAAGAGAAGCCGCCAAGTTAACAAAAAGGGTCGGCCTTTCAAAGTAGTGATATCATTCAACCAGGGAAAGGCCGCCAAGGTTAATCCTATTAGCCAAGTTATTCGCACCTA
>JAHWFP010128566.1:31877-48622 GCA_023313725.1 Lithobius niger | reverse complement strand
CAGAAATATATTGTTAAAGATTTGGTTTCATCTACATATCAAACTTTCGCAAAGGCATTTTGTCGGTCTGTAAAAAAGATATAGCCTAAGTTAAATGAAATAAAAGAAATTTCATAAAAGTTTGTGGTTCTTCATGAAAAATTATTTTTTTATGTAGGACTTATTAGCCAAGATTTAAAAAAATATTACATCTTTATTGTTGCCTTCATCATGTAGCAGGGGTGTGAATTTTTCTAAAGTTGTGGGGGGGACCGACGAAAACCAAGAGACAACCAACGGTTGAAAATTGTCATTGTAAGCGCGAATCCGAAATTATCGCGGAGGGAAATATCTCTGCTCTTTTCCGGCTATATCACCTGAAAACTGGCTCTTCTGGGACTCTCCCACCATTCGGGTCAGGAGATATACTGAAAACCTGAAGAAGGCTGAGATGTTAAACACTATTGTTGTATCCAATGGGATTCCTGATGACGCTGTCCTCCACTAATAAAATACTATTTTATTTATCATAGACAACGATTAGTTTGTTTATAGTAGAACATCCTTGCAAAGACACACACATATTTCTGCAAAGTGGCCTTTTAACTTCTTCGCATCTTAAAAAAAAAACCGGTTTTTTAAAAAAAGTCCGGTTCGGTTTCGGTTACCGAAACAGCACTACGGGGGTATTGTGCATTGGATATTGGTGTTTCATTTATTTTGACTTCCAAAAGGCATTTGAATCCTTAGTCCATCGAAAATTGTTATGCAAGCTCGAAACTACCGGCTTCAGTGGTCAGCTTCTGCTGTGGATCTCAGCCTCTATTACACATCGATCACAAAGGGTTCTCGTTCAAAACTCTTCTACCCCGGTGAGATTATTAGCGGGGTACATCAGGGCTCAGTCATGGGTCCGTTCCTCTTTGCTACTTATGTAAAGCACCAGGCAGTTCATGGATAAAAATTTGCTGATGACCTCATTCTTGGTTCAGCTATCGTGGGCACCACTGATCATTCGGTGCTTTCCACTGAAATTACAAATGTTTACGACTGGGCGAGTGTCAAGCAAATGCCCATTTCTTACCAAAAGTGTCAGTCCTTTCTCATTGGTCAACAAAATTCTTGCTTTTCTTACAGCATTGAAAACCACATACTACCAGATGTTTTTGAAATCCATGACCTTGGGGTTTGGTTTGCATCAAACCTAAAATTGTCCTTGCATTGTATGCAGGTCACTACTGCAGCTTACCAATGGCTTGCCATTGTAAAACGCTATTTAACATCTGGGAATGAATGTCAAGACAGGGTTATGTAAGGTCTTTGTCCGTCCATTGCTGGAATAAGCAAGTCAGGTGTGGTCACCATCCCTGTTAAAGTATATCGATCGGGTTGAGTCTGTGCAGCACCGCTTTACGAAGGGCCTTCCTGGTATGCGAGATAAACTTTACTGTGAATGCTTGCTGCAAACGGGTCTTGGATTGCTTGAATTACGTAGGCTGAAGTTAGATCTTATTCTCTCTTTTGAAATTCTTCGTGGTCTTCTGAAGGTAGACTTGAATTCTTCAACCTCAGCTTGGTACGCTCTAATCGGGGTCAGTCATTGAAATTATTAGTCCCATCCTGCAGTTGGGAGTGCCAATGAAATTCTTTGCCGTTATGGTAATCCCTGCCTGGAATTCACTTCCAAAGGAGGCTATTTCGGCACGTTCAGCAGCTGGTTTCCAAAATGCCTTAAACAGACTTCCACTTATAAAGTTTCTGAAGAGACCTGATTTTTGCACACTCAATTTTTTTACTACCCAAAAAGACTTGGCTTTTGTGGTCTCCATGCGGTTTAAAAAAGTTAGGATGGGGGTGAGTGAGACATCCCCTTTCAAGTTCCTTACCACTGTGTGGTTAAACTGTTTCTTACGAAAGTTTTGCTTATCATTGGTTGCATTAAGAACTTCCTCTAATATGTCTACAAGAAGTTGTGTCCTTGTGCTGTTCCAATACAACATAGAAATGGAAAGAAGTAATGATTCTGAAAACTGACTACACTAAATGGGTTCAAAATAAATAAAAAATCCATAAGTATTTAATACAACAACAAACATCGGGTTGTGTGAACATTGCTAGTACGTTGTAAGACAGCCAATGAACGGTCCTCCTGGTTCGTGGGCGGCAGAGCAGCTGTAGCACCTGCATACTTACTACCTACGCCACTGAAAACTCTTCCAATTACGTAGTATTGTGAACTGCTCTGATGAACAAAATCCTTCCAACTATCTGATCTTGAGACTTGCTCTAACGAACTCAGCCCTTCCAACTATGAGGCCGAGCCAGTATGGCTCATTGGTAGCACCTTGGCCTTTGGTTTCAAAGGTCGTGGGTTAGATTCCCCGCTCACGCCCAGGCAGTCTTGACATATATGTCCAAAAGGCAAGATAGATAGGTTTGCAACTGTATTTAAATAACCTTCCAACTATGTGGTTCTGCAAACTACTCCATCTGTAGTCTTCAGAACTGCTCTAAAGATCACAACCTTTCTAAGTATGTGGTCTTCAAAACTGTTCTGACAAACAAAACCCTTCCAACTATCTGGTTTTGTAAACTACTTTGATTAACAACCTTTCCAACTATCTGGACTTGTGAATACACTGATAAACATAATCCTCCCAACTAGCTGTTCTTCAGAACTGCTTTGACGAACACAACCCTTGTCTGGTCTTGTGAACGAACACAACCCAATGTCTGGTCTTGTGAACTACTCTGATGTGCAGACTTCCATGACGAACACAGTCCTGCTACATCTGGTTTTGAGAACTGCTATTATGAAGCAAACCCTCCAACTCTCGGGTCTTGAAACTGTTCCGGCACCTTACTCTTCACTACGTGGTCGTGAGAACTGCTCTGATGAAATCGATCCTTCCAATTATGGTGAGCCAACCCTTTCAACTATCTGGTCTTCAGAACTGCTCTGCTGAAAACAATCCTTGCTATCTGGTCTTGTAAACTACTCTGATAAACGTAACCCTCTAAACTATCAGGTCATAAGAACTGCTTTGACAAATACAGTCCTTCCAACTATCCAGTCTTGTGAACTACTCTGATAAACATGGCCCTCTGTACTATCAGGTCTTCTGAAGTACTCTAATAGACATAACCCTCCCATGTGTCTCGTCTTCAGAACTGCTCTGGTGAACGCAAGCCTTCCAACTATCGGGTCTTGTGAACTACTCTGATAAACCTAATCCTCCCTACTGTCTGGTCTGCAGAACTGCCCTGATGACCGCAACCCTTCCAACTATCTGGTTATAAGAACTGCTCTGATGAACACAACCTTTCCAACCAACGGGTCTTGTTAACTACTCTGATAAACATAACCCACCCCCTACTGTCTGGTGTTAAGAGTTGCTCTGATGGTCACAACCGTCCAACTATCAGGTCTTGAGAACTGCTCTAATAACACAACCCTTACAGTTATTAGTTCTTGTGAACTAGTCTGGTACACATAATCCTCCCTACTTTCTGGTCTTAAGAACTGCTCTGAGGAACACAACCTTTCCAACAATTGGGTCTTGTCAACTACTCTGATAAACATAACCCTCCAACTATCGGGTCTTGAGAACTGCTCTTGACATATTCAACTCTTTACTGTCATGTCTTTATACTACTATGATGAACACAACCCTTCCAGCTATCGGGTCTTGTGAACTACTCTGATAAACATAACCCTCCCAACTATCTGATTTTCAGAACTGCTTTGATGAACTCAGTCTTTCTAGCAATTTGGTCTTGTTAACTACTCGGATTAACATAATCTTCCCTACTATGTAGTTTTCAGAATTGCTCTGATGGTCACAACCTCCAGTTATCCAGTCTTGAGAACTGCTTTGACAAACGCAACTCTTCGCTATCTAGCCTTGAGAACTGCTGTGATGAACACAACCCTTCTAATTGAAATACCTTTACAAACGTAACCTATCCAACTATTTGGTCTTCAGAACGTCCTGATGAACACAACCCTTTCTACTCTCTGGTCTTGAGATTTGCTCTGATGGTCACAACCCTCCAACTATCGGGTCTTGAGAACTGTTTTGGCAAACACAACTCTTCACTATATGGTCTTGAGAACTACTCTGGTGAACACAGCCCTTCTAATTGAAATACTTCTACAAACGTAACCTATCCATTTATCTGGTCTTCAGAACGTCCTGATAAAAACAATCTTTCCTACTATGTTCCTACTAGTAGTTTTGTGAACTACTCTTGTTAAAAATAACCGTCCCAACTATCTGGTCTTCAGAACTGCTCTGATGAACTTCCTCCTTTCAGCTGTGTGGTCGTGTGAACTATTGCATAAACGTAACCCTCTTACCTATCTTGTCTTCATAACTACTGTGAGAAACATGCCCTACCAAGTATCTGGTCTTTAGATCTGCTCTGACAAATACAACCTTTCAACCTATCAGGTCTTGTGAACTACTTTGATAAACATAATTCTCCCTGCTCTGATGACCACGGTTCTTCCAACTATCTGATCTTGAACTGCTCTGATAGTCACAACCCTCCAACTATTGAGTATTGAACTGCTCTGACGAATGCAACTCTCCACTGCCTGGTCTTCAGAACTGCTCTGATGAACACAACCCTTCTAACTTCCTGATCTTGTGGTAAACAGACCCCTCCAAACTATCTGGTCTTCAGATATACTCTGATGAACACAACCCTGTCAACCATGATCTTGAGAACTGCTCTAACCAATACCCTTAATACCAGTGGTACTAAATTAACTACTCTTATCAAACAAAACCTTTCCAACTATAGTTGAACGACATTATCACAGTAGCTCATGGGTCTTTAGAAATGCACCATTATTTCAGGGTTATTGTTATAAACATTGTATTTTATAGCCGACGAAATTATACATTACCTATTTTGTTAAATAGCAGTTTCCCCCATTTGAGCCCTTATTCCACTAGAAGAAAGTTGTCGTCCCTGCCGGGCTCGTAATGCTGCGCATGTCCGGAAGTGGTTCCGTCTATAAATATCCTCATCTTTCTCCTAGGACAATCGCCGCGCGTGGTTGGCCTTGAGCCTTCCCCTCTCCGCTTCTGAGACGATCCTTCGCTCCTCTGCTTCGCTTCAGTGACGATCCTTCGCTCCGCAATGGACTCTGCTGTTCTCGTGGCAGCGGACTCTTCTGGATCCTGTCCTTGCTCCACTCCGGCCCGCCACCTGATGTCTGCAATTCATCCTCAGTTGATGTTCTAAAGCCTGCAGATGCTGGCTCTGTCCTCGATTCGGCTCCGCCGGAGCCTGCAAGTTCAGCAATCCCTCTCCGCCGGCTTCATCTCTCTCAAGCAGTACCAGCGCGCCGCTCCGGCCAGACTCCTGTTCCATGTATGACTGTGACTCGTCCCCCTCGGGGTCCGCCCTCTGCTGCCTTCCCACATCTATTGTCACATTTTTCACAGGAAGAGCGGAGGGGGGCCTTTCAGCCTCGAGGCCTTTCCATTGCCACCCGTCCGCTTCTGCCTTCTCCTATCACCATTATTCCACTAGGAGCGCCAGCGTCTACATCACCTAGGAGCGCCAGCGTCTACATCACCTACCTTCACACGGTCGATCCACCTTCCCGTACCGTTTCCCACCTTTTCTCAGACTTTAGCATCCCCAGTGACAGTCCGGTAGGATGTTGTTTCCCGGGACCTTCAAGGTCACCACAGCCTGTCGCCGTCAGCCCTTCACGTCCGCCATCACTGGGGGCCTCGACTTCCCTTCTGTGTTTGGAAGATTCATGTCAGGACTTTGATGTATCCTACACCTATCTATCACCGCTCCGTTCTTCAGAGTCTCTGTCCTTATCCCCTCGCTCTCCTTCACTCCTTGTCTGATCAAGACCAGTGTGAATTCCGGGGATTGAACAACTGATGCCTTGATACGTCTTGACGCTCTGCCTGTCCTCACCACCACCTTCCTCATCAACGCGATCCTCATGCACCGATGTCATTTCTCTAAATTCTTGTTCCTGTTCATCTTAACTACCCTGCATTTGTTCTTGGTCCAAGGCGCGACCTTCTATTAAAACAAAAAACAACAAACAAAAAAATTACAACAACCACCAACCAGTAAGTTGTTCAAATAACTGACCGCATCAAACGTGCCAAGGCTGATGCGCTTCGCTCCGGCTTTCTCCACACCGATCCGGCTGGCGTTGTTCCTTCCATGATCCTACGTCACATCGAGCCTCAATTCATACTTGCCGTTCCTTCTACCCTCCGATTTACACTTTGTCAACATTACCTTTGCAGCCTTGCGACACCTCGATCCCTATGACAAAGATTAGGCTTGACAAGGTTTATGCTTCAACATTGTCTCCTCATCCTCCGGCCTTCACCAGCAGTAGCTGCGTCATTTCTCGTTGGGTCAGTATTGTTCTTCAGGTCATCAGGATCTGCCGCTCCGCTCCCTCTCCATCTTTTCACATTTCGACCTCTGTCAACAGTACAGCTCTCGACTTCCCTCTCCTCACCTTGTTTCCCTTGCTTTCTACCACCGCCGTCAAGTTGGCGGAACGCAAGGATCGGGAGAGGCGGGGAGGGGGAGGAAGCATTTTGCATTGTCCCCAAAAAAGAGGCTCATGTGCCGCAGCCGTTTGCACCTGCACTAACATACTACACTCAGCTTCTTCATCCTCCAACCAAGTTAAGCTTACAGATTTCTAGGCTTCTTCCAGACTTCTCTTGTCACGAACAACTGTTCGGTCCTCTTCAGAGCCCAACGCTCCACCGGCACCTTCGATCCGCTGAACCTCCATCTGCCCTCCACGATCCGTTTACGGTAGACTTTCCCTTGAGTAAACATTGTTTCACCACGCCGCCACTAGAGGTCTCCTCCCGCTTCTTCCTCGCTGCTATTTTCCGCGCTTGTGCATTCCATTGTGCTTGTGACTGTTCTCGTCATGTCCGAAACTTTGTCTCAGAAGATCCTGTGCCAACCAAGCTTCTCCTGAACGTTCCGGCACCCAAACCTTGTGGGTGTATCGGTTTCAAAGGCAAGACTACAAAGTTTGATCCTCACCCATGCTGCCAATACCACCGGAAATGTAATGGGAGTCTCTAAACGCTGTCCTATATGCATCGACATCTCGCCCTCCAAACGGCTCATAATTTGGAGGAAGCAGCTGCAGCCCCATCAGCGTACCGCTCGATGGGAATGTCAGAAAGCCGCCGAGAAATCGAACTATTGATCCCTCCGCATCAACGACTGACAAGACAGCTACGAAAAGTCAGCATCAGGTTTCTTCTCCGTCTGCACTTCCTTATCCTCCCCCTGGTTCTCCGCTCAAAAGGCAACGACGCCATGCTACTGCGAACTCTGATCCTCTTCCTGCGGTGGCTGGGCTAGCTCGATCCTCTCCATCGAAACGGCAGAAAGCCTCCAAAAAATCGATTTTCACTGTTTCTACGCCAACAGATGCCAAGAAAGCTACAAAGCAACAGCTTCGACCTTCCTCTCCATCATTGCTTCAGACTCCCCTTGCGCATTCTCCACCCAAACGCCACACCGCTCCGTACTCTGATCCGCCTCTTGCTGTGGCCGAACCTTCTCGATCCTCTACAACCGCTCCGCTTGTGCGAAGCTCCGCCTCACCGGCTAAGGCCAACGCATGCATTAAGGTTGCACATGCCCCATTCGCTCCGCCACGAATTCAAACAAAACCTCGACCTGTGCAACATGGTCGCCAATCGGCACCATCCTCCGGACTAGCTACCTCTTCTACGACTTCCTACTCCGCCTCTGTTGGGTTCTCTGCTTCCTTGACACACCGACCAAGCATCGCCAGCAGTTACTCTGCCACCCTCCGTTCCTTCACCGTTTCCTTAAGCTTCTGTCCTGAGAACAGCCCTGACACAAGGACTTAACTTGTCAGTTAAGGACAAGGAAAACATCAATTTTAATATCCGTTTTGTTTTGGCTATTGCCGAAGATTTCTCTGAGGAAATATCCTCCTTGCACGCCGCCACGGTAGAGCTCCCATAACTTAAGGAAACAGCCGCCTCCGTGCAGGCCATTCGCGAGGTTAACGACCAATTGCGTGTAACCAACGAAGCTCTTTCAAGTGAACTCGAGCACATCAATCGTCGTTACAAACAAGTCCCTCCGCATCAACTACGATCTTCGTAATGCAAGACTTTCATGGCCCTCACCTATTCCATCCTCTCCACCTTGGTGAGCACTATGTTGTGCACACTCCCATACACGGAGACTTCACAACGCTCCAGCGTCTTTAACGATCCGGTCTCCAGCGATCCCACTTTCTCTACCGTCCGTCGAACTCGCACCATCCGTTACTGATTTGCATCATGACGCTCCTTCACTACTTCCATCACCATTTTTTGATCCTTCTGCTACGGCTAGTGTTTCTCTAACTCCCAAGTGCTCTCTGCCCAGACCTTCCCTTCCTCTCCTCGCTGATTGGACCCAAGCCGCCTCCTATTCCAATTTCCGGACTCTTTCATGTTATTCAGTATGGCAATACGACGACGTCTCCTCCTCCTCCATTCCTGTTTTTCAAGGCATTTTCTGTTTTCTACTACCTCCACCCAGGAGTTGCCTTGCTCTCCCTGCTGCAGCAGGGCCAAAGGAGTTGCCCTGGGATTTCGTGTTTTACCATAAATAACCTCTCCTCATCCTCGAACGGACATTTGTGTTGCGAGGGGCCTACTCCGGAGCTCTTCTGCCATTAGACCGAGCCTTGGACTACGTTCATCGCTACCCTCTATACTTGCTCCGCTATCCACGATCCACAATCTGTGCTTCCGCCTGATTCTTCACTGAACAACTTGGACACAACTAATTATAACAGTTCATGACCGTTGACCTGAAACATCCTTTTCTTCTGTGCTCCGTCCTTCTCCAGATTCGCTTGGGTAAATCCCATCACGTTCCGCTATTCGTGCTCCACCCTTCAGGCCTGTCGACAACTGACACCACATGATCCGTCAAGAACCATAGACGTTTGCACCACCTCTACCACGAAACATCCTTATTGGACATCGTTCTTTGAGGACATCTACCTGTTCACTTCCCAAACAAGGTAAGGGGTTTTCAACCTCTCATTATTACTTCACTACCTCGAACCCCTAGGTGTAAGGCTCCTTAGTTAACTCGCCAGCAACCGTTCTCCGCATTCATTAACCACTCCTTATCCTACTCCTCCTATGGCTGGGCTAAAGTACTGTGGTTGTCTTCACCGGGACTTGATCCTTGGGGTCGCCGGCTCGTAAGGCGGGAGATTCGAACTTAGCCCTCCTCCTAGGTGACGAAGTGTGCTATTTAACAAAATAGGTAATGTATATTTTCATTGGCTATAAAAAAGCTAAATACCAGGGCTTGCACCTGGTTAATTTTAGTTTTATTGCCTAATACGAAAATACACATTACCTACATCTCGCCCAGCCTTCCCCCTATGGAACTAGATTCTAGAAAAAAGATGAGGATATGCTATTGCGCTCTGTACTTATAGACGGAACCACTTCCGGACATGCACAGTGTTATGAGCCTGGCAGGGAAGACAACTTTCTTCTAGGGGAATAAGGCTCAAATGGGGAAACTGGTATTTACCAAAACAGGTAATGTATATTTTCGTATTAGGCAACAAAAACTAAAATTAACCAGGTGCAGGCCCTGGTATTTTAGATTTTCTATTTATTTAATTTTTTTAATTTTTTTGCAGTGTTCCATTAAGGGGTAATTATATCGATATTTACTTGCTTGTGTTACCTCAGGGTCAACTACACAACAGCTGTCTTCAAAAGGAGTTGTAAGAACAAATTACTAATCTTCGATACGACAAGTTTATTACCGTACTGCATCAATATAAGACATTTCGATAGGCACCATTTTTAGATTGAAACAAGCTGAACTTATTAGTGACAGATGGAGCTACCAGTTCAAACTCTACAGACAACAGAGATAGCTGTTAAGTGATAGTGTCTGCCAGATGCTTGAGCTGCCTCATTCGGCCATGGAATTCAAACTAGCAGCTCCATCTTTTGCCAATAATTTCGGCATGCTCCAGGCTAAATGTGGCACCTGCTGCAGCATTTTGTGGTGATGCAGTAATAAAGTTGTCTTATCGAACGATGCGACATGTTCCCATGGCTTCTTTGGTGTACTGTAGTAGTATAAGTGACCCTAAGGAATATATAAAAGTAAAACTTTAATGTAATTACCCTGTAATAAAACTTTCTAACAGATTAACGTGCCCCACTGTACTTTGTCCCAACAGCAATTAAGAGTTTTCCCTGCCTCTATTCACATGTAACTTTCACTAGTGCTTTTCACTTGTTCTTAAAAACACTGGTTTATTTTTGGTACTTGCACTTGTTAACACAATCTCATATGTGATTGAAATGCACTGACTATTTACTTTCTCTACTTCCTCCCCCACCTCCGTCATTACACTTCCTCACCATCAACTGTAACAGGTTGGCTCATATTTAATTACCAAACCGTTACTAGAAGGATTTATTTTAAACTTTTATTGAATTATATTCTACAGTGGAACCCCCGTTTTTAGAACAATGATTAACCGAACCCTTGAGTAACCAAACTAAATCTTAGTTCCTGATAGCATTTAATAGTTCGAAGCATCGTGTTTTGGGTGCTTCTTACAAGAGGGGTTCCTCTGGCCTGTTAAATGGAGAAACGTTTGCAACTTTTTGACTAACCATTTGAACAGTACTGTAGTGTGTCAACTGTCCAATGAATTGTAGGGTACCCAATTAGTAACAGTGAACAACCATATGAAAGAAAAACATGTGATTCAAGATTTAAATACGTCCAAGGAGAAAAGGAATTAGTGTAGGTCCCTATCACACGTCAAACGGCCATGTCAATACAGAACACCTGTTACGAACAAGCACAGCAACAACATCATCAGTTCCGTTATTTAAATTGGATTTGGCCAAGAGGTGTACTCTTGATACATGTTGATAAAGATATGGAAATGCCTTCTGTTTTCAATTCTGTTTCAGTTTAATTTATTGATTAGTAACATACATGTGTCATTTTATCTAATGTGACAGTACCTAGCACAGAAAAAAAATCCTCATAGACTTAAACTAATTTCAACAGAAGGCAAAGCCGAAAAAGCAAAACGATAACAACAAGCATGAAAGCAGGAAAACAAGAATGGATGGAACGGTAGAGACATATTTACACTTTAAAACCCATTAATGGTATTGGAACAAACTACTTCATTTGGAAAGGTATTTTATAATGGGACGAGTCTTCGAAAAAAAACCGCAACAATATGTAATAGCAAATTTCAATTGCCACGAAGAAGTAAGAGCCTGATGATGACAGACGAACATTCATAACACCTTTTCAAATTGGTTTGGGTTGACAATTTGCAAATACTGTTTTTTTTATCTGAACTTTGAATGTAGAGCATAATTTATGTTTTTTTTTTTCAAAGATATTTACGAACACTAAAGTAATTCGAAGTCTATAAATAGGAAGGAGTTTATACAGGGTGGTCCACAAAAAACTGACGACCCACAATTTTTTAAGTTCAACCTTTCTAGTTAGCACCCCTCAGAACCAGGAGAGGACAGAAATCTTCCCGTTTCATTGCTTTGATTTCTGTCCTCTCCTGGTTCTGAGGGGTGCTAAATAGAAAAGCTGGACTTGGAAAATTTACAGCATACATATATCTGTTCACTTGCCTCTGCCTCCTATCCGTCCTGTTATGCGTTTAATGTGTAATTAATTTTTATTTACGATTTTATTCACAACCATGGCCAGTCTTTGAGCTTATGTCCACTTATCCGCTTATAAGAAGAATATCCACCTGGCTAGCATAAAGCCCCGCAGATACATAAATAGCACAACAATTTAACTTTCTGCCATAAACTCCTCTTTTTGGCCTTGGTCACAATTCATTAAAATTTAGGCTTGGCCGATACCAACCTTTCAATCTCGATGCGATACGGTGCTTTGATCACTGATATTGATGCCAATGCGTCAATGAAGTTTATCTTGGCAAACATTACAGGGATAATGTGTTTTTTTTTTTACTTTCAGAAATTAGCTACCTCACTACTGGCTCTTATGTCTTTTCGTACTTTATAAAAAATGTAAAAACTTCAATGAAAAATTCCCTGTCAGGTTTTATGCAAAAGCCTATTGCTGTATTGCAATTTTTGTAACAAGTTTTTAGTTTTTGATAAGCAACTTGAGAATGGCTGAAGCTGTCAGTTTGAAATTAGCACCATTGTAAAGTTCTCTAAGAATCTGTTAGAATAGTGCATTGAAACCATGGGGGTCGATTTTTCTAAGGTGTGGTGTGTGTGGGGAGGGGGGGGGGAGGGCGAAAGCCAGGAGACAATAATAATAATAATTCAATAATAGGTGGGTAATTCTTAAAAGTTGACGGATGGGTGTATTCTGCTTACGACAGCTTTGTTTGTCATTGGTTGCATTAAAAACTAAATTTCCTCTGTAATATAACTACAAGAAGTTGTTTCCTTGTGCTCCCCCACCCAAATCCCCCCCCCCCCCACACTCAATTAAAACCCTAGTATCCTTGGAGCTGAGAGGCAGAAAAAATACTTAAAACTGGTAAAATGGAGAAAAACGTTATTACATTTTATCGAGAAAAAATACGTTGGAGGAGTGGGGGGAGGTGGGACAAAAAAAATCGGTGGTAGCCCCTAGGAGTAAAAAGTGTAAATCCTCCTCTGATAGTAGCTATACTTACTGTTTTCTGAGAAAGTGTGAGAAATAGAAACCCATTTACAACTATGCAACCTATTTCGTGGGGAGGGGGGAGGGGCATGAACCGATGGGCTAACAGCATGGGGGATAGGAACAGTACCCCCCCATCACCCCCCCCTCCTCCTCCCCAAGATCGATGCCTATGATTGAAATATGAAAACTGGTCAATATTTGGCGAAGATATCACAAAAACTGATTTTACGAAAACCGCTAGTCGATACTGATCTGATGCCGCTGTGTCATTGCCGGTACCGATATCTTCATCGGCAGATCCTTAATTAAAACACATAAAAGTAGACCCCTTCCATATTTTACAGGTTTAATGAATTGTGAACAAGGCGAAAATAAGGAGTTTTTGGCCAAAAATTGAGCTTTTCTTATACATTTGTGGAACGTTGCGCTTGTCTACACATGCTTCGGTACGTCTGCTAGCAAGCCAGGAATGAAACTGGATTGTTTTGGCTGCAAGAATTATTACAGACGTGAATATATTGATAAGAACAAGCTCAAGGACATACGTACGCAGATAGAGGTAAAATACGCGACGACCAGGCATTCACTGTATAAAGATTCCCTCGATGGGTGTGGTGTATTTAATCAAGTGATTGTCTTTGTGTGTGTGTGATGTATATGTAATTTAGCCTACCAGGATTCTCGTTGTGTATTTACCTGCACTGATGCCGCATTCTGCAAGTTAATCAATACTTGTCAAGTACTGACATCTTTATTAATAAAATCGAGTTGTCGCGTAGGATGGACGGCAACGAGACGGCCACAAGACGGCCGCAAGTCCGCTCGCCCTCTTCCTGATTGTTGAAGCTTCGTTTGTTTAATCCTCCCTTACAATGTCTCCAATTGCCTATTTTAAAATCGAGTTGTCGCGTCCCACTCTACAACCATTACAACCATTAACATTATTACAACCATTTTTCCAGAAAACAATCATATGTAATGTAAGTGTATGGACTCCGGAACAAGGGATACGCTGAATGAGGGAATGAAGCAAACGAAAAACTGTGTTTGCTAACCAGGGTACACATAGACGGCATACACGCATTCCATAACAAACACATGAGGAAGGAAATCGTCCCACTGTTTTTAACGGTGCATCAAACACCACCCGTGCGTAGCACGGGCTTCCACTAGTTGTGATATATGAATATGTAACTTATATGAGAGGAAATGTGTTGTGACTTACCCAGCTGTAATAGCCTAAAGGAGCAGCGCTTTTAACAAAATGTTTGGTTTCTGGCACCATAGTCACGTTGATAAATATTTTTTTATACTTTATTTTTAATTAAATATATTTTGCAGGCTCGGACTGGCTGTAGTGCCACTGTGCCATGGCGCAAATGCTCTTTGGCTGTTTCACTTTTGGCACCTCTCTGGTACTTTTACGCCTCCCCCACCTCCAACCAGGAGAATACGGCCCATTTCGGATGTTTTCCTGCTGTTTATTAGTCCTTTCAGGCCCTTAACCCCTCTCTCTCCCTCAACACCCTCCAATTCAGTTGGTTTTCAACCCATTTGTGTAACCTCCTCTCCCCCTCCAACCAAGGAAAAAAAATTCTATTAAAACTATGGAAATCAACGAACAAAAAAGAATTCTTTGAAATGTGGTTGTTTTAAAGAATGTCCAAAGCCAGAATTCACAGTAGAATACTGAAAGAAGTACGGGCTTGGCCCAGGACCCTGCTTGGGGAGCATACAGCACTCCTCCTGACCCTCAGATGAGGGTCATGCTGAGTCATGTAGGAGTAGATTTCTAGAAAAACATGACGTTTGCGTTTTTCCTCCAAATGGCATGGGCTCCCTTTCCTGGCCAGTCTGATTCTGATATTTTGTATACAAGATTGTTTATATGAAAGGTTATACATGAAAGGTCTCATGCTAGGCATTCCTTTGGCTTTGAAAACCACTTCTCTCCATTTGTTCCACCAACGTGGACTGACTGAGGGTCTGCTCTTCACTCTTTATCCCAGTCGGCCTTTTATGTTAAGGCCTACTATGGTGAAGATTCTGGTCTGAGGCTTTATTGCCAATTTCCAACTTGCGTGTATCAAAGAGCAACGTCTAGAAGTCCAACCTTCCATCCATTTTGTTCCAACTTCATTCAAGAGTTGCACTAATTTACTAAGTCATGAAAGAGACATTTCTGCTATAAGCATTGCCCCTTCTGACGTAAAGTAACCATGGAGTGGTAAATCCAGAGCTTGCTAACCTTTTTTAATAAAAAAAAATAATTCACTGTCGTTATCAGCATTCCACTACTGGACCACCAGCAGTACAGCCATTCAAAGAACTTACGAACATCTCCTTTAACAATATTCGAAATGTTATCCAAAATGAATTCAGTGATATATTGGACGATATGTTGAGGCGTTCAGGGAAAAAACGTTGGTCTGATAGAATAGCAGTTATCAGTGCATCCCAAGTTCTGTTCTTTTAGGTGCACCAAATCGTCTCTTTAACTGCACTCATTATAATCATCATTAAAAGTTAAACTCAGCTACATATACCCTGTTTAGGCTGTAGTATGTTACTGCAGTATCGCAAAGTTTAAATTGTCCCTTTGCCGAAATAACTGAATTGAATTGAATTGTGTTCAATAGAGTCTCGACCCGAAGTCACGCACCCTGTTACAAACTCTATCTTAACCGTAAGCCAATACTCACATGCGTACACACATAAATTCCATAAACCAGCACTCAATCTCCATCAGACCAGTAATGGAATTTGAACTTATTGTCTGCGGGCCGTGGTCAAATACCGTATGCCTAGCTGCAAGGTAAAAGGAAATTCCAACACAATGCAAACTAAAGAAGAAAAAATACAAACCAGTAAATCAAGACGAAGTTAACAATCAACTTCGAATAATAACCGCTGCCACGCAAACTATGCCTGGTCGCGCGAAATGTGGCATTGTTCGCTGTTCAGTTGGACTCTGTGGTGAGTAGGGGACGTTGGAAAGCGATTGTGTAGAGGTTATCCACCAAAAACCAAAACTGGTAGAAAAACCCGCCAAGTTTCCAAAAACGATCGGCCTTTGAAGGTAGAAATATCATTCAACCAGAGAAAGGCCGCCAAGGTCAATCCATTTAGTCAAGTTAATCGCACCGACTAATAGTTCGAAAGTTAAATGAAAACTTGAAGATTGCTACTCCCTGTAGCAATCTTCAAGTTTTCATTTAACGTCCAAAGTATTGTGCGATTAACTTGGCTAATAGGATTGACCTTGGCGGCCTTTCCCTGGTTGAATGATATCACTACCTTCAAAGGCCGATCATTTTTGGAAACTTGGCGGGTTTTTCCACCAGTTTTGGTGTTGGGTGGATATCACAATTTTCATAGGACTGTGAACGTACATAAGGTTACACCGTCTTATCTTCATGTGTACCTTTTTTATAGAGGAATTTCATTTCATTTCTATAAATTTTCACATTTATACTCTTCAATCTCATTTTTGCACACACTAGCTAGGGGCCGAGCCATTGCTGAGCTCAGTGCGAGCTATTTATCACCCAGTGCGTAACAATTGAAAAGCACATTCACTGTCATTGTTATTGCAACATCGTCTTTGTTCGCTGAAAGGGAAAATCGGCATTAGGATTCTTTTCTGTGTGCAAACATTGTTGCAAGCACAGTCACATTGTCAAGCTTTCTGAGCAAAAGAACGTCAGCACGATTCGTTCTTTGTTGTGCATGTGCTGGCCCTTTGTCGGTCTCAGTACTCCAGGGCTGGGATGTAAATCCCAGTGCTCCGGGACTGGGATGAAGGTATCAAGCTTGTTGCATTGTTACAAGTATTGTTGTATAGTACTGAGATCGTCTAAACTGGGTGATAAGGCTTTTTGCAAGGCAACGAGGAGAAATGTATGATGTCCCAAGTGTTCAGATGTTATAAGTATAGACTTAAGAAGACTATGTAAGCGCATGGCTGTGGGCCAATGCTTAATAAATACAAGTATAAGTTTTGTCTTTGTTGATGAGCAAAA
>JAHWFP010128566.1:0-19583 GCA_023313725.1 Lithobius niger | reverse complement strand
TTGCCAATAACTGTGGAGTCATCAGCAAAAAATTGGCAATAACCGTGAAGTCATCAGCAAAAAATTACTCAGCAAAAACATTAATTAGCCCTTTTGATTTAGATTTGTGGTATCAGTACAGACATTATCATCCAATTTTATCTTTGCTTGCGTGGCATTTAAATTGATCATATTAAGTTAGTAAAACAGTTAAACTGTGTTTTGGATCAAATCAATATCGACAAAAGTAAATCAGATAGCGAACGACATATGAATGAACGGCAACAATAATTTTTGGTGTACTAATGATGAGTAATTATTAAAAACTAGAAGCCGCCCCTTCTAAAGACGGTTGAATTGAGTTCTAATAATATTCTGAATGACGCGGCTCCTTTTTTTGTGTTTCTACCGCATCCTCCTCTCTCCTCCCTTCCCCTCTACTCAAAAGTGCTTATCCTCTTTTTTGTCTTCTAAATACTTTTGAATATATTTATGACGTTGTGTTCCCCTGATCATGTCTCTCTCCATTCCAGTTTCCATCTTCCCCTGAAAGCTTCCCCAAATGTAATGTTAGAACTTTATTTAAGCACTTTTAAGTAACCAATTTGTTCCGATGAACTGTAGGTTATCATTTGTTATGATCTTTAACACCAAAACAGCACCAATTACGAAGGGTTAAATTTGTTGCTAGTAATTCATTTGTCGAGGTGTAAGCACGCACCAACGGTCTTATGATCTTCAACAACAAAAGAGCATCAACTACGAAGAGTTAAATTTGTTGCAAGTAATTCATATGTCGAAGTATAAGCACGCAACAATGGTCGTGCATGCAATGATTGTTGCACCACAACTATGAAACAATTTAACCTGGCACTGGAAAGCCATATCTACGAAAAAAAAGACGTCTTTCTGTCATATCAGTCGAACAATGGCCTCGAAATTAACAAAACGTCGTCATTCGGTTTAAAACTGTAAGCTTTTAACTGAAACACGGATTCTTTCGTTTTGCTCATCAACAAAGACAAAACTTATACTTGTATTTATTAAGCATTGGCCCACAGCCATGCGCTTACATAGTCTTCTTAAGTCTATACTTATAACATCTGAACACTTGGGACATCATACATTTCTCCTCGTTGCCTTGCAAAAAGCCTTATCACCCAGTTTAGACGATCTCAGTACTATACAACAATACTTGTAACAATGCAACAAACTTGATACCTTCATCCCAGTCCCGGAGCACTGGAATTTACATCCCAGCCCTGGAGTACTGAGACCGACAAAGGGCCAGCACATGCACAACAAAGAACGAATCGTGCTGACGTTCTTCTGCTCAGAAAGCTTGACAATGTGACTGTGCTTGCAACAATGTTTGCACACAGAAAAGAATCCTAATGCCGATTTTCCCTTTCAGCGAACAAAGACGATGTTGCAATAACAATGACAGTGAATGTGCTTTTCAATTGTTACGCACTGAGTGATAAATAGCTCGCACTGAGCTCAGCAATGGCTCGGCCCCTAGCTAGTGTGTCCAAAAATGAGATTGAAGAGTATAAATGTGAAAATTTATAGAAATGAAATGAAATTCCTCTATAAAAAAGGTACACATGAAGATAAGACGGTGTAACCTTATGTACGTTCACAGTCCTATGAAAATTGTGATATCCACCCAACACCAAAACTGGTGGAAAAACCCGCCAAGTTTCCAAAAATGATCGGCCTTTGAAGGTAGTGATATCATTCAACCAGGGAAAGGCCGCCAAGGTCAATCCTATTAGCCAAGTTAATCGCACAATACTTTGGACGTTAAATGAAAACTTGAAGATTGCTACAGGGAGTAGCAATCTTCAAGTTTTCATTTAACTTTCGAACTATTAGTCGGTGCGATTAACTTGACTAAATGGATTGACCTTGGCGGCCTTTCTCTGGTTGAATGATATTTCTACCTTCAAAGGCCGATCGTTTTTGGAAACTTGGCGGGTTTTTCTACCAGTTTTGGTTTTTGGTGGATAACCTCTACACAATCGCTTTCCAACGTCCCCTACTCACCACAGAGTCCAACTGAACAGCGAACAATGCCACATTTCGCGCGACCAGGCATAGTTTGCGTGGCAGCGGTTATTATTCGAAGTTGATTGTTAACTTCGTCTTGATTTACTGGTTTGTATTTTTTCTTCTTTAGTTTGCATTGTGTTGGAATTTCCTTTTACCTTGCAGCTAGGCATACGGTATTTGACCACGGCCCGCAGACAATAAGTTCAAATTCCATTACTGGTCTGATGGAGATTGAGTGCTGGTTTATGGAATTTATGTGTGTACGCATGTGAGTATTGGCTTACGGTTAAGATAGAGTTTGTAACAGGGTGCGTGACTTCGGGTCGAGACTCTATTGAACACAATTCAATTCAATTCAGTTATTTCGGCAAAGGGACAATTTAAACTTTGCGATACTGCAGTAACATACTACAGCCTAAACAGGGTATATGTAGCTGAGTTTAACTTTTAATGATGATTATAATGAGTGCAGTTAAAGAGACGATTTGGTGCACCTAAAAGAACAGAACTTGGGATGCACTGATAACTGCTATTGTATCAGACCAACGTTTTTTCCCTGAACCCCTCAACATATCGTCCAATATATCACTGAATTCATTTTGGATAACATTTCGAATATTGTTAAAGGAGATGTTCGTAAGTTCTTTGAATGGCTGTACTGCTGGTGGTCCAGTAGTGGAATGCTGATAACGACAGTGAATTATTTTTTTTTATTAAAAAAGGTTAGCAAGCTCTGGATTTACCACTCCATGGTTACTTTACGTCAGAAGGGGCAATGCTTATAGCAGAAATGTCTCTTTCATGACTTAGTAAATTAGTGCAACTCTTGAATGAAGTTGGAACAAAATGGATGGAAGGTTGGACTTCTAGACGTTGCTCTTTGATACACGCAAGTTGGAAAATGGCAATAAAGCCTCAGACCAGAATCTTCACCATAGTAGGCCTTAACATAAAAGGCCGACTGGGATAAAGAGTGAAGAGCAGACCCTCAGTCAGTCCACGTTGGTGAAACAAATGGAGAGAAGTGGTTTTCAAAGCCAAAGGAATGCCTAGCATGAGATAGGGTTTGCGCATGCGTGGTATAACCTTTCATATAAACAATCTTGTATACAAAATATCAGAATCAGACTGGCCAGGAAAGGGAGCCCATGCCATTTGGAGGAAAAACGCAAACATCATGTTTTTCTAGAAATCTACTCCTGCATGACTCAGCATGACCCTCATCTGAGGGTCAGGAGGAGTGCTGTATGCTCCCCAAGCAGGGTCCTGGGCCAAGCCCGTACTTCTTTAGTATTCTACTGTGAATTCTGGCTTTGGACATTCTTTAAAACAACCACATTTCAAAGAATTCTTTTTTGTTCGTTGATTTCCATAGTTTTAATAGAAATTTTTTTCCTTGGTTGGAGGGGGAGGGGGAGGGGAGGTTACACAAATGGGTTGAAAACCAACTGAATTGGAGGGTGTTGAGGAAGAGAGAGGGGTTAAGGGCCTGAAAGGACTAACAAACAGCAGGAAAACATCCGAAATGGGCCGTATTCTCCTGGTTGGAGGTGGGGGGGGGGGGCGTAAAAGTACCAGAGAGGTGCCAAAAGTGAAACAGCCAAAGAACATTTGTGCCATGGCACAGTGGCACTACAGCCAGTCCGAGCCTGCAAAATATATTTAATTAAAAATAAAGTATAAAAAAATATTTATCAACGTGACTATGGTGCCAGAAACCAAACATTTTGTACAAAGCGATGCTCCTTGAGGCTAAAATTACAGCTGGGTAAGTCACAGCACATTTCCTCTCATATAAGTTACATATTCATATATCACAAAATGTCAGTAGTGATATCCGCTCCCAGTACTTGACAAGTATTGATTAACTTGCAAAATGCGGTAAATACACAACGATAATCGTGGTAGGCTAACGTACATATACATCACACACACACAAATACAATCACTTGATTAAATACACCACACCCATCGAGGGAATCTTTATACAGTGAATGCCTGGTCGTCACGTATTTTGCCTCTATCTGCGTACATGTGTCTTTGAGCTTGTTCTTATCAATATATTCACGTCTGTAATAATTCTTGCAGCCAGAACAATTCAGTTTCATTCCTGGCTTGCTAGCAGACGTACCGAAGCATGTGTAGACAAGCGCAGTAAAAATTATTTTGCAGGGCAGAACCACTTGTAAAAAATGCCACCTGACTAGCATAACGTTCCACAAATGCATAAGAAACGCTCAATTTTCGGCCAAAAACTCCTTATTTTCGCCTTGTTCACAATTCATTAAACCCATAAAATATGAAAGGGTCTACTTTTATGTGTTTTAATTAAGGATCTGCCGATAAAGATATTGGTATCGGCAATGACACAGTGGCATCAGATCAGTATTGACTAGCAGTTTTCGTAAAATCAGTTTTTGTGATACCTTTGCCAAATATTGACCAGTTTTCATATTAAAGGAGGAGGGTGGGGGTCGATGGGGGGACTGTTCTTATCCCCCCATGCTTTAAGCCCATCGGTTCGTGCCCCTCCCCCCTCCCCATGAAATAGGTTGCATAGTTGTAAATGGGTTTCTATTTCTCACACTTTCTCAGAAAAATGACAGATTTACAGTAAGTATAGCTACTATCAGAGGAGGATTTACACTTTTTACTCCTAGGGGCTACCACAGATTTTTTTTGTCCCACCTCCCCCCACTCCTCCAACGTATTTTTTCTCGATAAAATGTAATAACCTTTTTCCCCATTTTACCAGTTTTAAGTATTTTTTTACCTCTCAGCTCCAAGGATACTAGGGTTGTAATTGAGTGGGGGGGGGAGGAATTTGGGTGGGGGGAGGAGCATAAGGAAACAACTTCTTGTAGTTATATTACAGAGGAAATTTAGTTTTTGATGCAACCAATGACAAACAAAACTTTCGTAAGCAGAATTCACCCATCCCTCAACTTTTCAGAATTACCCAAATAATATTGATTGTCTCCTGGCTTTCGCCCTCCCCCCCCCCCTATCCCCACACACACCACACCTTAGAAAAATCGACCCCCATGGTTTCAATGCACTATTCTAACAGTTTCTCAGAGAGCGTTACAATGGTGCTAATTTCAAACTGACAGCTTCAGCCATTCTCAAGTTGCTTAACAAAAACTAAAAACTTGTTAGAAAAATTGCACATTACTGCAACAAGCTTTTGCATAAAACCTGACAGGGAATTTTTCATTTAAGTTTTTACATTTTTTATGAAGTACAAAGAGACATAAGAGCCAGTATTGAGGTAGTTAATTTCTGAAAGTAAAAAAAAACCACATTATCCCTGTTATGTTTGCCAAGATAAACTTCATTGAAGCATTGGCATCAATATCAGTGATCAAAGCACCGTATCGCATCGAGATTGAAAGGTTGGTATCGGCCAAGCCTAAATTTTAATGAATTGTGACCAAGGCCAAAAAGAGGAGTTTATGGCAGTAAGTTAAATTCTTGCGTTATTTATGTATCTGCGGGACTTTATGCTAGCCAGGTGAATATTCTTCTTATAAGCGGATAAGGGGACATACGCTCATACGACTGGCCATGGTTGTGAATAAAATCGTAGTTGTGCAATTAAAATTAATTACACATTAAACGCATAACAGGACGGATATGTGGCACGGGCAAGTGAACAGATATATGTATGCTGTAAATTTTCCAAGTCCAACTTTTCTAGTTAGCACCCCTCAGAACCAGGAGAGGACAGAAATCAAATCAATGAAACGGGAAGATTTCTGTCCTCTCCTGGTTCTGAGGGTTGCTAACTAGAAAGGTTGAAGTTTAAAAATTTTGGGTCGTCAGTTTTTTGTGGACCACCCTGTATAAACTCCTTCCTATTTATAGACTTCGATTTACTTTGAGTGTTCGTACACATCTTTGGAAAAAAAAAAAAAATTACGCTCTACATTCAAAGTTCAGATAAAAAAACAGTATTTGCAAATTGTCAACCCAAACCAATTTGAAAAGGTGTTATGAATGTCTGTCATCATCAGGCTCTTACTTCTTCGTGGCAATTTAAATTTGCTATTACATATTGTTGCGGGTTTTTTTTTCGAAGATTCATCCCATTATAAAATACATTTCCAAACGAAGTGGTTTGTTCCAATACCATTAATGGGTTTTAAAATGTAAATATGTGTCTCTACCGTTCCATCCATTCTTGTTTTGCTGTTTTCATGCTTGTTATTGTTTTGCTTTTTCGGCTTTGCCTTCTGTTGAAATTAGTTTAAGTCTATGAGGATTTTTTTTTCTGTGCTAGGTACTGTCACATTAGATAAAATGACACGTGTATGTTACTAATCAATAAATTAAACTGAAACAGAAATGAAAACAGAAGGCATTTCCATATCTTTATCAACATGCATCAAGAGTACACCTCTTGGCCAAATCCAATTTAAATAACGGAACTGATGTTGTTGTTGCTGTGCTTGTTCTTAACAGGTGTTCTGTATTGACATGGCCGTTTGATGTGTAAGGGACCTACACTAATTTCTTTTCTCCTTGGACGTATTTAAATCTTGAATCATATGTTTTTCTTTCGTATGGTTGTTCACTGTCACTAATTGGGTACCCTACAATTCATTGGATAGTTGACACACTACAGTACTGTTCAAATGGTTAGTCAAAAAGTTCCTCCATTTAACAGACCGGAGGAACCCCTCTTGTAAGAAGCACCCAAAACACGATGCTTCGAACTATTAAATGCTATCAGGAACTAAGATTTAGTTTGGTTACTCAAGGGTTCGGTTAATCTTTGTTCTGAAAACGGGGGTTCCACTGTAGAATACAATTCAATAAAAGTTTAAAATAAATCCTTCTAGTAACGGTTTGGTAATTAAATATGAGCCAACCTGTTACAGTTGATGGTGAGGAAGTGTAATGACGGAGGTGGGGGAGGAAGTAGAGAAAGTAAATAGTCAGTGCATTTCAATCACATATGAGATTGTGTTAACAAGTGCAAGTACCAAAAATAAACCAGTGTTTTTAAGAACAAGTGAAAAGCACTAGTGAAAGTTACATGTGAATAGAGGCAGGGAAAACTCTTAATTGCTGTTGGGACAAAGTACAGTGGGGCACGTTAATCTGTTAGAAAGTTTTATTACAGGGTAATTACATTAAAGTTTTACTTTTATATATTCCTTAGGGTCACTTATACTACTACAGTACACCAAAGAAGCCATGGGAACATGTCGCATCGTTCGATAAGACAACTTTATTACTGCATCACCACAAAATGCTGCAGCAGGTGCCACATTTAGCCTGGAGCATGCCGAAGTTATTGGCAAAAGATGGAGCTGCTAGTTTGAATTCCATGGCCGAAAGAGGCAGCTCAAGCATCTGGCAGACACTATCACTTAACAGCTATCTCTGTTTTCTGTAGAGTTTGAACTGGTAGCTCCATCTGTCACCAATAAGTTCAGCTTGTTTCAATCTAAAAATGGTGCCTATCGAAATGTCTTATATTGATGCAGTACGGTAATAAACTTGTCGTATCGAAGATTAGTAATTTGTTCTTACAACTCCTTTTGAAGACAGCTGTTGTGTAGTTGACCCTGAGGTAACACAAGCAAGTAAATATCGATATAATTGCCCCTTAATGGAACACTGCAAAAATAAATAAATAAATAGAAAATCTAAAATACCAGGACCTGCACCTGGTTAATTTTAGTTTTTGTTGCCTAATACGAAAATATACGTTACCTATTTTGGTAAATACCAGTTTCCCCATTTGAGCCCTTATTCCCCTAGAAGAAAGTTGTCTTCCCTGCCAGGCTCATAACACTGTGCATGTCCGGAAGTGGTTCCGTCTATAAATACGGAGCGCAATAGCATATCCTCATCTTTCTCCTATCCTCTAGAACCTAGTTCCATAGGGGGAAGGCTGGGCGGGATGTAGGTAATGTGTATTTTCGTATGAGGCAATAAAACTAAAATTAACCAGGTGCAAGCCCTGGTATTTTAGCTTTTTTATAGCCGATGAAAATATACATTACCTATTTTGTTAAATAGCACACTTCGTCACCTAGGAGGTGGGGTAGGTTCGAATCTCCCGCCTTACGAGCCGGCGACCCCAAGGATCAAGTCCCGGTGAAGACAACCCCAGTACTTTAGCCCAGCCATAGGAGGAGTAGGATAAGGAGTGGTTAATGAATGCGGAGAACAGTAGCTGGCGAGTTAACTAAGGAGCCTTACACCTAGGGGTTCGAGGTAGTGAAGTAATAGTGAGAGGTAGAAAACCCCCTACCTTGTTTGGGAAGTGAACAGGTAGATGTCGTCAAAGAACGATATCCAATAAGGATGTTTCGTGAACGAAGGTAGAGGTGGTGCAAACATCGATGGTTCTTGACGGATCGTGTGGTGTCAGTTGTCGACAGGCCTGACAGGGCACGAATAGCGAAACGTGATGGGATTGTCCCAAGCGAATCTGGAGAAGGACGGAGCACAGAAGAAAAGGATGTTTCAGGTCAACGGTCATGAACTGTTATAATTAGTTGTGTCCAAGGCGTAAAAGTTAAAATTAGTTGTTCAGTGAAAAATCAGGCGGAAGCCCAGATTGCGGATCATGCATAGCGGAGCAGGTATAGAGGGTAGCGATGAACGTAGTCCAAGGCTCGATCTAATGGCAGAAGAGCTCCGGAGTAGGCCCCTCGCAACACAAGTGTCTGTTCGAGGATAAGGAGAGGTTATTTACGGCAAAACACGAAATCCCAGGGCAACTCCTTTGGCCCTGCTGCGACAGGGAGAGCAAGGCAACTCCCGGGTGGAGTTAGCAGAGTGCAGAAGATGCCTTGAAAAACAGGAATGAAGGAGGAGGAGGCGTCGTATTGTCATACTGAATAAGATGAAAGAGTCAGGAAATTGGAATAAGAGGCGGCTTGGGTCCAATCAGCGAGGAGAGGAAGGGAAGGTCTTAGCAGAGAGCACTTGGGAGTTAGACACACACTAGCTGTAGCTGAAGGATCAAAAAATGGTAATGGAAGTAGTGAAGGAGCGTCGTGATGCAAATCAGCAACGGATGGTGCAAGTTCGACGGACGGTAGAGAAAGTGGGATCGCTGGAGACCGCATCGTTAAAGGCGCTGGAGCTTTGTGATGTCTCCGTGTATGGGAGTGTGCACAATATAATGCTCTCCAAGGTGGAGAGGACGGAATAGGTGAGGGCCATGAAAGTCTTGCTTTACGAAGAGCGTAGTTGATGCGGAGGGACTTGTGACGACGATTGATGGGCTCGAGTTCACTTGAAAGAGCTTCGTTGGTAACACGCAATTGGTCGTTAACCTCGCGAATGGCCTGCACGGAGGCGGCTGTTTCCTTAAGTTGTGGGAGCTCTACCGTGGCGGCGTGCAAGGAGGATATTTCCTCAGAAAAATCTTCGGCAATAGCCAAAACAAAACGGATATTAAAATCGATGTTTTCCATGTCCTTAACTGACAGGGTAAGTCCTTCTGTCAGGGCTGTTCTCAGGACAGAAGCTGAAGGAAACGGTGAAGGAACGGAGGGTGGCGGAGTAACTGCTGGCGATGCTTGGCCGGTGTGCCAGAGAACCCAACAGAGGCGGAGTAGGAAGTCTTAGACGAGGCAGCTAGTTCGGAGGATGGTGCCGATTGGCGACCATGTTGCACAGGTCGAGGTTTTGTTTGAATTCGTGGCGGAGCGAATGGGGCATATGCAACCTTAATGCATGCTTTGGCCTTAGCCGGTGGGGCGGAGCTTCGCACAAGCAGAGCGGTTGTAGAGGATCGAGAAGGTTCGGCCACAGCAAGAAGCGGATCAGAGTACGGAGCGGTGTAGCGTTTGTAGAGTTCGCAGTAGCATGGCGTCGTTGCTTTTTGAGCAGAGAACCAGGGGAAGGATAAGGAAGTGCAGACCAAGAAGAAAGCTAATGCTGACTTTTCGTAGGTGTCTTGTCAGTCGTTGATGCGCAGGGAGCAATAGTTGATTTCTCGGCGGCTTTCTGACATTCCCATCGAGCGGTACGCTGACGGGGCTGCAGCTTCTTCCAAATGAGCCATTTTAGAGATTCCCATTACATTTCCGGTGGTATTGGCAGCATGGGTGAGGATCAAACTTTGTAGTCTTACCTTTGAAACCGATACACCCACAAGGTTTGGGTGCCGGAACGTCCGAGAGAAGTTTGGTTGGGACAGGATCTTCTGAAGACAAGTTTCGGACATGACGAGAACTGTCACAAGCACAATGGAACGCACAAGCGCAGAAAATAACAGCGAGGAAGAAGTGGGAGGAGACCTATAGTGGCGGCGTGGTGAAACAATGTTTACTCAAGGGAAAGTCTACCGGAAACAGATCGTGGAGGGCAGATGGAGGTTCGGCTGATCGAAGGTGCCGGTGGAGCATTGGGCTCTGAAGAGGACCGAACAGTTGTTCGTGACAAGAGAAGTCTGGTAGAAGCCTAAAAGTCCGTAAGCTTAGCTTGGTTGGAGGATGAAGAAGCCGAGTGTAGTATGTTAGTTCAGGTGCAAACGGCTGCGGCGTATGAGCCTCTTTTTTGGGGACAATGAAAATGCTCCCCACCCCCCCTCCCCACCTCTCCCAATCCTTGCGTTCCGCCAACTTGACGGCGGATGGTAGAAAGCAAGGGAAACAAGGTGAGGAGAGGGAAGTCGAGAGCTGCACTCTTGACAGAGGTCGTAGAAATGTGAAAAGATGGAGAGGGAGCGGAGCAGCAGATCCTGATGACCTGAAGAACAATACTGACCCAACGAGAAATGACGCAACCGCTGCTGGTGAAGGCCAGAGGATGAGGAGACAATGTTGAAGCATAAACCTTGTCAAGCATAATCTTTGTCATAGGGATCGAGGTGTCGCAAGGCTGCAAAGGTAATGTCGGAGGGTAGAAGGAACGGCATGTATGTATTGAGGCTCGACGTGAGGTAGGATCGTGGATGGACCAACGCCAGCCGGATCGGTGTGGACAAAGCCGGAGCGGAGCGTCAGCCTTGGCACGTTTGATGCGGTCAGTTATTTGAACAGCTTACTGGTTGGTGGTTGTTGTCATTTTTAGTTTTTGTTTTAATAGAAGGTCGCGGCTTGGACCAAGAACAAATGCAGGGTAGTTAAGATGAACAGGAACAAAAATTTAGAGAAATGACACCGGTACATGAGGATCGCGATGATGAGGAAGATGGTGGCGAGGACAGGCGGAGCGTCAAGACGTATCAAGGCGTCAGTTGTTCAATCCCCGGAATTGACACTGGTCTTGATCAAACAAGGAGTGAAGGAGAGCGAGGGGATAAGGACAGGAACTCTGTGGAGAACGGAGCGGTGATAGATAGGTGTAGGATACATCAAAGTCCTGACATGAATCTTCCAAACACAGAAGGGAAGTCGAGGCCCCCGGTGATGGCGGACGTGAGGGGCAGACGGCGACAGGCTGTGGTGACCTTGAAGGTCCCGGGAAACAACATCCTACCGGACTGTCACTGGGGATGCAAAAGGTCCGAGAAAAGGTAGGCAACGGTACGGGAAGGCGGATCGACTGTGTGAAGGTAGGTGATGTAGACGCTGGCACTCCTAGTGGAATAGTAGTGATAGGAGAAGGCAGAAGCGGACGGGTGGCAATGGAAAGGCCTCGTGGCTGAAAGGCCCCCCTCTACTCTTCCTGTGGAAAATGTGACAATAGATGTGGGAAGGCAGCAGAGGGTGGACCCCGAGGGGGACGAGTCACAGTCATACATGAAACAGGAGTCCGACCGGAGCGGCGCGCTGGTACCGCTTGAGAGAGATGAAGCCGGCGGAGAGGGATTGCTGAACTTGCAAACTCCGGCGGAGCGGAATCGAGGACAGAGCCAGCAGCTGCAGGCTTTAGAACATCAACTGATGATGAATTGCAGACATCAGGTGGCGGAGCAGCAGTGGAGCAGGGACAGGATCCAGAAGAGTCCACTGCCACGAGAACAGGAGAGGCCATTGATGTCGTATGCGGAGCGAAGGATCGTCACTGAAGTGAAGCGGAGGAGAGGAGGGGGGGGGGATTGAGGCTTAATGGCGCGTCGACAACTTGGTCATTAGCGCCAACCTCAGTCACAGTGCAGTGGTCCGGGTTGCCACTGCACCACACATTACAGAGACGTTATTCAAACCCCTAATCAAAATCTTGTCATACATCTGTACCTCCTGCAAAAATTGAAAAACACCGGACAGGAGGACAGACTTATCGCCCAACTGACGCGCAATGTCATGCGGAAGATGGAACCGACGACGAACACCATCAAGATGGCGACAATCAACAAGTAAGTGCCGGACCGTAAGTGGCAGGATCGAAGGATCGTCTCAGAAGTGGAGTGGGGAAGGCTCGAGGCCAACCACACGCGGTGATTGCCCTAGGAGAAAGATGAGGATATGCTACTGCGCTCCACATTTATATACGGAACCACTTCCGGACATACGCAGCATTACGAGCCCGGCAGGGAAGACAACTTTCTTCTATGGGAATAAGGGCTCAAATGGGGGAAACTGCTATTTAACAAAATAGGTAACGGATATTTTCGTCGGCTGTAAAAAACAAGATGTGTTTATAACAATAACCCTGAAATGATGGTGCATTTCTAAAGACCCATAAGTTACTGTGATAATGTCGTTTTACTATAGTTGGAAAGGTTTTGTTTGATAATTTAGTACCACTGGTATTAAGGGTATTGGTTAGAGCAGTTCTCAAGATCATGGTTGACAGGGTTGTGTTCATCAGAGTATTTCTGAAGACCAGATAGTTTGGAGGGGTCTGTTTATCACAAGATCAGGTAACTGGAAGGGTTGTGTTCATCAGAGCAGTTCTGAAGACCAGGCAGTGGAGAGTTGCATTCGTCAGAGCAGTTTTCAATACTCAATAGTTGGAGGGTTGTGACTATTAGAGCAGTTCTCAAGATCAGATAGTTGGAAGAGCCGTGGTCATCAGAGCAGTTCTGAAGACCCATAGTAGGGAGAATTATGTTTATCAAAGTAGTTCACAAGACCCGATAGTTGGAAAGGTTGTGTTTGTCAAGAGCAGATCTAAAGACCAGATACTTGGTAGGGTTATGTTTATCACAGTAGTTATGAAGACAAGATAGTTAAGAGGGTTGCGTTTATGCAGTAGTTCACACGACCACACAGCTGAAAGGAGGGAGTTCATCAGAGCAGTTCTGAAGAACAGATAGTTGGGATGGTTATTTTTAACAAGAGTAGTTCACAAAACTACTAGTAGGAACATAGTAGGAAGGACTATTTTCACCAGGACGTTCTGAAGACCAGATAAATGGATAGGTTACGTTTGTAGAAGTATTTCAATTATAAGGGCTGTGTTCACCATAGTTCTCAACAAGACCAGATAGTGAAGAGTTGTGTTTGTCAAAACCGTTCTCAAGACCGGATAGGTGGAGGGTTATGATCATCAGAGCAGTTCTTAAGGCCAGACAGTTGGAATGATTGATGTCAGCATTGAGGCTTAATGGCGCATCGGTCAGCATTGTGGTCAGATAGTAGGGAGAATGTTTATCAAAGTAGTTCACAAGACCCGATAGTTGGAAAGGTTGTGTTTGTCAGAGCAGATCTAAAGACCAGATACTTGGTAGGGTTATATTTATCACAGTAGTTATGAAGACAAGATAGTTAAGAGGGTTACGTTTACGCAGTAGTTCACAAGACCACACAGCTGAAAAGCGGGAGTTCATCAAAGCAGTTCTGAAGAACAGATAGTTGGGACGGTTATTTTTAACATGAGTATAGTTTACAAGACCCGATAGTTGGAAGGTTGCATTCGTCAGAGAGGTTCTCAAGACCCGATAGTTGGATGGTTGTGACCATCAGAGCAAATCTCAAGACCAGATAGTAGAAAGGGTTGTGTTCATCAGGACGTTCTGAAGACCCAATAGTTGGATAGGTTACGTTTGTGAAGGTATTTCAATTAGAAGGGTTGTGTTCATCACAGCAGTTCTCGAGGCTAGATAGTGAAGAGTTGCGCTTGTCAAAGCAGTTCTCAAGACTGGATAGCTGGAGGTTGTGACCATCAGAGCATATCTCAATACCAGACAGTTGGAAGGGTTGTGTCTCATCAGAGCAGTTCTGAAGACTAGATAGCAGGGAGGGTTATGTTTATCAAAGTAGTTCACAAGACCCAATAGTTGGAAGTGTTGTTTGTCAGAGCAGTTCTCAAGCCCAGATAGTGAAGAGCTGCGTTTGTCAGAGCAGTTCTCTGGACTCACTAGTTGGAGGGTTGTGCTCTCAGAGCAGTTCTCAAGACCACATAGTTGGAATGGTTGTGGTCATCGGAGCAGTTCAGAAAACTACATAGTAGGGAGGAATGTAAATCAGAGTAGTTGACAAGACCAGATTGCTGGAAGGACCGAGTTCATCAAAGCAGTTCTGAAAATGAAAATCAGATAGTTGGGAGGGTTATGTTTATCAGAGTAGTTCACAAGACCCGATAGCTGGAAGGGTTGTGTTCATCATAGTAGTATAAAGACATGACAGTAAAGAGTTGAATTTGTCAGAGCAGTTCTCAAGACCTGATAGTTGGAGGGTTATGTTTATCATAGTAGTAGACAAGACCCAATTGTTGGAAAGGTTGTGTTCTCAGAGCAGTTCTCAAGACCAGAAAGTAGGGAGGATTATGTTTACCAGACTAGTTCACAAGAACTAATAACTGTAAGGGTTGTGTTATTAGAGCAGTTCTCAAGACCTGATAGTTGGACGGTTGTGACCATCAGAGCAACTCCAACACCAGACAGTAGGGGGTGGGTTATGTTTATCAGAGTAGTTAACAAGACCCGTTGGTTGGAAAGGTTGTGTTCATCAGAGCAGTTCTTATAACCAGATAGTTGGAAGGGTTGCGGTCATCAGGGCAGTTCTGCAGACCAGACAGTAGGGAGGATTAGTAGGGAGAGTAGTTCACAAGACTGGATAGTTGGAAGGACTGTATTTGTCAAAGCAGTTCTTATGACCTAACTAGATGTAAGCCCGTGCTACGCACGGGTGTTGTAATGATTGCGTGATGTTTCCATCACGGGGTTGGTTTGGTGCAGTTCTTTATATGTAAGTGGCAGTAAAGTGATTGATTGCGTTCAGAGCCGTAATTAAGGGGGATGCAAAGGGTGCAAGGCATCCAGGCCCAGGAGGCAAGGAGGCCCACAATTCAAAGCAGGTGGCCGAAAGTTTTTACATAAAACTTGTGTCCTAAGTTTTGTGGGTGTGCCTCCATTATTGAGGCACTCCCTTTAGTTGTACTTGCTGGCCACCACAGCAACTTCCTGTAACCTGATGTGTGGCCTGTATGTTTAATAAAGGCTGTAAAGGTCAGTGTTGGCAGGAAGCCAACCCCACTGGTTATTCCCCCTGTTATCATTGGACCCACACTCACTGGGAGGGGGTTCATACCCCCGCATCGGTAGTTAGCTAGGAGCTTGATAACTTAGGCTAACATAGCAAAAACCACTATAAAATAGGCCATAATCATGAACCCAAAATTCTTTAGTTTTGGGGGCTCTACATTTTACTCTTGCACCCCTTCCTTTGAAAAATGCTAGCTGCAGCACTGATTGTGTTGGCGTTGCCATGTGTTGCGATTTATTGACTTTTGACTTGAGTGTTGCTAGCACTGCTGCTGTTGTTTTGCAGTACAGTACAAATGAAGTGGCCAGCACAAACGAAGTGGTCATACATTTTCTAGCAGGGAAGCATAAAATTTGCTCCCACCCAGAGAAAATATTTATTTACGTCAACATTTTCAATTACCAAGCACAACTGGAGGGGGAGTGGGAGAGTAGTAAGGAGACAGGTACAGCTGAAAAGGAAAATGAATGAATGGTCTTTTTTTTTGTGGGGGGGGGGGGGGGGCGGCGGCAGTGGAGAACCATTTTCTGATGCTGGGTTGCGGGATTGGAAAAATGCGGAGGAATATGATGATGACACAGACCCCAGACATCGGCATATTCTTCGTTAGCGGCATATTGGGAGCTACTAATTTGTAACGTCACACGCCAAACGGGGTATAAGTAAATAAAAAAGAACTGATTGGCTATAAAAATCTGGCCGTCGGACTGATTTACTGCCAAACGGGAAAAAGGGCAAAAAGAAATAATAAAAAGTCATCGGTTGTCTCCCTTAGTAACGTGAGGCCGAGGGGGGTGCAAAATGGAAATAAACACCTTTGTTTTTATTAAGCCTTAAAGAACAAAAACACCTATGTTAAGCCATGGGAACAGCTATGTTTTGAAAAATGAATAAAAGGAAAACCCGTGTGTTGATGATTAAAGCATCTTTTGGCTTCGCATCGCTTGCACTTGCACTATGCAACCAACGCGTGAGTACTGAGTAGTGATGATGTGATTACGAATTAAAAACTTTATTCAGATTACAAAGTCATACAGAACACAACCATGACATAACGCTATGCAGTTATAACCATGACCATAACGCTATGCAGTTAGGCTACCACGTTGATCACTCAAGTCACTGAAATAGCCAAGCATTTTTTTTTCTAAAACACGGAGCAGTTTCGTACTCAAAATCCCGATTGCTTCTTTTTAAACTTAAAAATTAGATGTTGTCTTTTGTTTACAACACAACTGCTAACAAATCCATACAGCTTGAACTGACTTGTCGTAAATAACAACTGTAGGCGTCGAACGATAGCTGCCATAGATGCTGAGACAACGGTTCGTGCTACATTCACGCAAGTATTCCGGTCGTGCATATTGCTTCGTTCGCTTGCGTTGACTATCAAGAGATGGCGCCACGACTGTTGATCCGGGTGTTTACTTGCGGCCTTCCGTCGTGTGGCCGTCTCGTTGCGTCCATCTGACGCGACAACTCGATTTTATTAATAAAGATAGTTTAGAGGGTTGCGTTTATCAGAGTAGTTCACAAGACCAGATAGCAAGGATTGTTTTCAGCAGAGCAGTTCTGAGACCAGATAGTTGAAAGGGTTGGCTCACCATAATTGGAAGGGTCGAGTTCATCAGAGCTGTTCTCACGACCAGGTAGTGAAGAGTAAGGTGTTGGAACAGTTTCAAGACCCGAGTGATGGAGGGCTGTTCATCATCAAGAACCAATGATTGGAGGGTTGTATTCATAATAGCAGTTCTCAAAACCATACGGTATGCAGGGCTGTGTTCGTCATGGCAGTCTGCGCATCAGAGTAGTTCACAGGACCAGACATTGAGTTATGTTCGTCCACAAGACAACCAGACAAGGGTTGTGTTCGTCAAAGCAGTTCTGAAGAACAGCTAGTTGGGAGGATTATGTTTATCAGTGTATTCACAAGTCCAGATAGTTGGAAAGGTTGTTAATCAAAGTAGTTTACAATATCAGATAGTTGGAAGGGTTTTGTTTGTCAGAGCAGTTTTGAAGACCACATACTTAGAAAGTTTGTGATCTTTAGAGCAGTTCTGAAGACTACAGATGTAAGGGTTACGGTTGTCAAGAGTAGTTCGCAGAACCAGATAGTTGGAAGGTTATTTAAATAGTTGCAAACCTATCTACCTTGCCTTTTGGACTTGTATGTCAGACTGCCTGAGCGGGGAATCGAACCCACGACCTTTGAAACCAAAGGCCAAGGTGCTACCACTGAGCCATACTGGCTCGGCCTCATAGTTGTAAGGGCTGAGTTCGTTAGAGCAGTTCTCAAGATCAGATAGTTGGAAGGATTTTGTTCATCAGAGCAGTTAACAATACTACATAATTGGAAGGATTTTCAGTGGCATAGGTAGTAAGTATGCAGGCGCTACAGCTGATCGACCGCCCACGAACCAGGAGGCCCGTTCATTGGCTGTCTTACAACATACTAGCAATGTTCACACAACCCGGTGTTTGTTGTTGTATTAAATACTTACGGATTTTTTTTTTTTTATTTTGAACCCATTTAGTGTAGTCAGTTTATGGATTTTTTTTTTATTTTGAACCTACTTAGTGTAGTCAGTTTTTATAATCATTACTTCTTTCCATTTCTTTGTTGTATTGGAACAGCACAACTTCTTGTAGACATATTAGAGAGGAAGTTTAGTTCTTAATGCAACCAATGATAAACAAAACTTTCGTAAGAATAACCCCCCACCCCCAACTTGTAAGAATTTATTCCACCTGAAAATGTGAAATAATAATAAAAAAAAAAGTTTAACCACACAGTGGTAAGGAACTTGGAAGAGGATGTCCCATTAACACCAATCCTAATTTTTAAAAACCGCATGGCGACCACAAAAGCCAAGTTTTTGGGTAGTTAAAAAATTGAGTGTACAAAAATCAGGTCTCTTCAGAAACTTTTTAAGTGGGAGTCTGTTTAAGGCATTTTGGAAACTAGCTGCCGAACGTGCCTCCTTTGGAAGTGAATTCCAGGCAGGAATTACCGTGACAAAGAATTTCGTCGGCAGTCCCAACTGTAGGATGGGACTAATAATTTCAATGAGTGACACCGATTAGAGCGTACCAAGCTGAGGTTGAAGAATTCAAGTCCACCTTCACAAGACCACGAAGAATTTCAAAAGTGAGAATAAGATCTAACTTCAGCCTACGTAATTCAAGTGATCCAAGACCAATTTGCAGCAAGCACTCACAGTAAACTTTATCTCGCAGACCAGGAAAGCCCTTCGTAAAGCGGTGCTGCACAGACTCAACCCGATCGATATACTTTAACAGGGATGGTGACCACACCTGACTTGCATATTCCAGCAATGGACGGACAAAGACCTTATATACCCTGTCTTGATATTCCCCCTTTGGTAAGCTGCAACAGTGACCTGCATACAATGCAAGGGCAATTTAGGTTTGATGCAAACCAAACCCAAGGTCATGGATTTCGAAAACATCTGGTAGTATGTGGTTTTCAATGCTGTAAGAAAAGCACGAATTTTGTTGACCAATAAGAAAGGACCGACACTTACGGTAAGAAATGGGCATTTGCCTGACACTCGCCCAGTCGTAAACATTAGTAATTTCAGTGGAAAGCACCGAATGATCAGTGGTGTCCACAATGGCTGAACCAAGAATGAGGTCATCAGCAAATTTTTTATCCGTGAATTGCCTGGTGCTTTAGATAAATAGCAAAGAGGAACGGACCCACGACTGAGCCCTGAGGTACCCCGCTAATAATCACACCGGGGTAGAAGAGTTTTGAATGAGAACCCTTTGTGATTGATGTGTAATAGAGGCTGAGATCTCCTGATCCGAATGGTGGGAGAGTCCTAGAAGAGCCAGTCTTCAGGTGATATAGCCGGAAAAGAGCAGAGATATTTCCCTCCGCGATAATTTCGGATTCGCGCTTACGTTGGTTGTCTCTTGGTTTTCGTCCTTCCCCCCACAACGTTAGAAAAATTCACACCCCTGCTACATGATGAAGGCAACAATAAAGATGTAATCGTTTTTTAATCTTGGCTAATAAGTCCTACATAAAAAAATTATTTTTCATGAAGAACCACAAACTTTTATGAAATTTCTTTTATTTCATTTAACTTAGGCTATATCTTTTTTACAGACCGACAAAATGCCTTTGCGAAAAGTTTGATATGTAGATGAAACCAAATCTTTAACAATATATTTCTG